>JAXIVJ010001683.1:0-127500 GCA_036785665.1 Chirona hameri
TCAAATGTCAATGTGTATTGTGGAGCAGCAGCAGATCTGTTAGTTATGGGTAAGATCAAAGATGGAATAAGTTCTAGTTGGTAAGCACACCATCACAAAACCACACACATCGGTAGTCATGCATTTCCACCGCTTTATATAGGAAAGCTGACTATTTTATACTAATTCTACACATCTCATTTAATTAAAACTGCACTCAAAACATCGGGATTCTTATTATTCACCTCAAAATAATAATTTGTATCAGCCCCGACCACCTCCTCCTACCTCTGGAACCATGACCGCATTTGCAGCTGGATGTAAACAATGTTTTTTTTTCTTCTGATGTGTGAGGTGCGTCAAAGATGTATCAAAATGGCGTTGGGGACAGTGGCACTAGTTTTGTTAGCCAGGTGGAGAATAGGTGGTGCAGCCTCCGGCGGCAATTGAATCAACCCTAGGGGAAGTTAGACCAGTACGGGTCAGGTTTAGATATATAATAAACTACATTCGGCTACCGGGGCACGACATGGTTATTAGGTTACAGCGATTGATTAATACTGCTGCTTTAATTTAGTAGAGATGTTCAAATGTTATTCTCAATACGCAGAAAAAATGCTGCAAATAGTTACTTACAGTCAGCTGACTCAGCTATGGCGGTGTGTGGTTGTGGATACACAAGGTGATAGTCAGCTGATACAATTTATTATTGTGAGGTGAGTAATAAGATCCAGATGTTTTGATTGCAGTTTTAATTAAATGAGACATGTAGAATTAGTATGAATAGTCAGTTTTCCTATATATAAGCGATGGAAAAGCAATAGATAGCCTAAACGTCATATTCCAATTCCCACTTTTCAAGCATCATAATGTTAACAATATTGTCTGCATTTTTATAGCTTAAATGTCGATTCGGACGCAGGGACGTGGGAACCGTGGGGGCAGTGGGGGCAACTCGCCCCCACAACTTTGGAGCTGGGGGCGACGCCCCCCCCCCCAAACTTTTTACACGATCACTCGACTCTGTATAAGAACAAGGGCATTGTAATCGGAGTTTCAACGGCGGCACGCAGCACCGCGAAATTTAGCACAGCTTTTTGGGCTTAAATTACCCACACATTGTTATTTTTCTTTACCTCGGGTTATCTTAGGTCAGGTCAACAGTTCAAGTCAAGTGACACCACCTCTAAAAATTTCGGTCATGCCACAGCCAAAGTGATTGAGCAAACGGTTTGGAACTCACAGGATGTCATCTGGTAATAAGTACCTACAATTCGTGTATCTTGAATTTGTATATCGGTGACCTAAGGTCAGGCTGATTTCGTGACCTCCCCATTATAAGTAAATGGGGAAAAATGAAAACATGTATTATTCCATAGGAAAGGACTAAATTTGACCAATTTTCACCAGATCCACTACTCTTGTCCCAAATGCAAAGGCCTATGTCACATTTCTGTTCTTTGACTTCTACGAGGTCAACTCAGGTGACCCCAGGTCACGTATGGTTTTTCTTCGATAACTCTTTACCAAATCAAGGTAAAGCAATGTTTTTTTTTTACCATTGCATTCGGCTTGTCGAGACAAATAAACTGATGAAAGAGTTGACCTGACCTCAGGTCAGGCCAATTTTTGTATATAACCTAACTAGGTCACCCAATATACGATTCGATGCGACTCGACGAGACAAACACAATGGTGATATATGTTTTACTCTATCGTGCTTCTGTCAAAAGTTATTCCTTAAAAACAATCGCCAATTTTTAGAATGTTTCCAAATATAATGGCTTCTGCTGACCTAACTATTGATCTTAGGTCAAATATGATGCAACCTTAGCTACAGCAAATTCAATTATCTTTCGAACACTTCTTCCGCGCGTCGCTAGCTAGCTCTTTTAGTTATCGAGATATAGACGATTTTATCAAGGACACTCATATATAGCCGAAATGCTATCTAACCCGTTTTCTGCTTGTCGCTACGTTGCGTTGTTTTCGAGATCGTAGGGGGGGTCGGAAATCACCCCCCTGGCAGTTCGTGGTTGGCGCGAACCCCCGGCAGTGCGCGTGTTAACCCTCGCCCTACGGGGGTCCTAAAACGACCCCCCTGAGGTTTTTCTTGCAAAAGTTTTTTTTTTATAAATGCAGTGAATCTTGCTGAAATTTTTAGTAGCCGAGTTTACAACAATTATACGTATGCTGTAAAATTTGCATTGACATTGGTAGAGCAATTTGGGAGATAATGATGTTTTGATGACGTCATGTTGGTGGAAAAACGATAAATGTTTGAAAATCTTAGAAAACAGAATTTTAAAGCAAATTGCTAACGCAATTCAGAAAAGATATAAAATGTCATTTTCTTTCAAATGGCAATCTCAGATTTGCGATTTTTTTTGGGGTTTGACCCCTAAAATGAACAACAAACTGTTTCGTTTTTAAATCACCACAAAATCAAAATTGTCAAAGATGTTAAAAAACGGAATGTATGTGAGAGGACTGAGTATGGACAATACCGAAACAAATTTCAAAGCAACATCTCTATTCTGGACTGAGTGAGGGCTTCCTAAGTGTATGAAACTCATGACGATGTTTTTTTTAACTTTTTTTACCAGATACGAACAAATAATTACCTTTTCTGTATTTGAGACAAAATTTGTCTAGGACAGAGTTTACCATGGGCTGGGCTGGCCCTATGGGCAATGGGCTGGGCCTGGGACGGGCCTCAACTATAAGGAAATCACTGGGCTCTGGATGGGCCTGGGTCTGACAATTGTGAAGTAATGCGCGCGTCGCACAAGCTCAGGTCAGAGCTCAACAATATTTTAACCAGCAGTTCACCTACACAGCAACACACTTGCTGTGGCTGTGGATTTTTTCTCTTTTTTTTGCATAGTTGGTTCATTGTTTCACATTTATAGTATACAAGTGAATATACTAGGATAATGATTGAAAATTTTGTGAAAATAATGATGTGCTTAATCTGAACGGGCCGGAGTTGTTATCGAGTTCAGTGGCCGGACCGGGCCTGGGCCTCAATATTATTAATTTGACTGGGCTTGGTCCGGGCCTGGGCTTGGTGTTCATGGGGCTGGCCCGGGCCTGGCTGGGGGTTGGTGGGCCCGTGACGAACACTTGTCTAGGAACATGCCTTTTTATTTACATTTATCAATTTTTAATTTTGAGGTTTTCTGACATAGCAAAACCGCTGTTCTGGACGTGGTCGATCGAGGTCATTCACTTGACCTGGAAGGTCACTCGTTGACCCGAAACCTAAAAATTGCATACCGTTTGATTCCAAACATGACTAGCAACATGTTAGTTCTTACCGCGTTGTTCTATGTTGCTTGGTTTGGAAGTTAACAGGGGGTTCTTTTTAGGACCCTCCCCCGTAGGGCGAAGGTGGAAAAAGCTCCCGTAGGGCGAGGGTTAATGGACCTTAATTCGGCAACAGTTAACTAACAAACAAAATAACTAATTAACGAACTAACTTATATATAAGTATAGACAAGCCTTTTTCTCTGACAAATGCGTGTGTTCTAAATGCATTGGTTTGCCAGCATGTGCTGGAGTACGACCGTATAACGATAATTTCATAAAAACATACCTGAAACATTGACCATATCACCGTAAAACACAGCATAGCATAACTCGGTTGAAGCCAAGTATGGTACTCGTACCAAATGTATGCTAAGTGCATGATTTTGCCATGGTCAACTTGGTGCGAGCCCGGCACATCACCTAACCAGCTACCTCAGGTTCGGGAGTAAGTCAAGCCCGCCGGTTCTGGATTCAGGCACGTTGTTCGTTCCGCTTCTCCAGTTCCGCTTCTCCGACTTTGTGTGAACCAGTGCCAGTTTGTGTACCAGTGTCACATCTTCTTCATGTTTACCAGCTATTCTCTATTTTGTTTTCTTGTTAGGACTTAGGAGACCCATTTCCTTATATTATATTGATACTCATTTCCTTAAATATATGACATACTATTGGCAATAAGCAGCATTGGGTACGGAAAAGAGCTGCACACGTTGCTTCTCTTCAGTCTTCATTTTTGCCATAGAATTGCCAAAAAGTTCGCCCCCCAACTTCAAAGTAGTTCCCACGCCCCTGTTCGGACGTGTCCGGAGATCGGACTTTTACCCTAACTGTCCTCTTAGACTATTATTACCTTACAGCCCTTATCCAAGCGGCCTTAGCCTTGCGGGTTTATGCAGCCTTGGCCTTGCGGCTCTTCGGAACACGCCTCAGCTTGCACTTATTGTCGTCACCATGACGGTGACTCCAACCTGGTGCACAACACTCAACCATACTGACAATCGAATTCATAAATCCTAACTTAACCCGCGCGGCGCTGGGGGGTAAATTTTACCCCCCCTCCCGGGTTTTCGCTATAGATTCAAAACTACACTAGATATCGACGCGAAACTTTCAGTACCTTATCTGGCATCGATTTGACGTCTTCAGATAAATTTTGGAGAAAATCGGTCGAGAAGTTTTTGCGAAAATAGCGTTTTAGTGACGTCATGTAACGCCATTTTCGGTCCAAAATGGACGAAACTTTGATCGATGATAGAACAGCGAGTATTGAAGCAAATTGCAAACAAAGCACGTCAAAAGGAAGGAAATGACATTCTCTACAAGATGGCTATCTAGGATTTGCACAATTTTGATTTTCTGATCCCCAAAATGCAAAAAATCGTTTTTATTTTTTCAAAGTTGACAAAATCCAAAATTGTAAGAATTTTCAAAAAACCGGAAGATATGTCAGATAACCATCTCTAATGAGTGACTATTCCAAATTTCAAACAAATATCTATATTTTTGACCCCCAAATGACACTAATAAGTGTTCAATGTGATGGACGCATTTTAAAAAAATCGCAAATTTTGACATTTCTAGATATCGTACACAAAAACAAATTGCATCATTGGATTGCTGTGGCAAAACTGAACCGTAAACATGTGTCGGTTATTGCAAATTTTGGATTTCAAAATTTGACCTTTTTTGCCTGATCTTGACCTGACCTTGAGGTCAAATGTCAAAATAACCATTATTTTTGGATTCTACGTCTGAAATAACCCATGAGACATGTGTCACATGGGTTTCATATTACTTTTTCACAGTGTGACCTTTTGTGACCTGACTTTGACCTTGACCTGTACTTAGTATGATATTCATACTCAAGCATTACCCTCTCCTTATATTTAGAAGTGTTTTGGCAGAGTTTCGGCGCGCTGCTGTTGATAGTCCGGTCTCTGCAGCCAATAATCTCGAAAACAGGTGGTTTTGACCTTTGACCTGACCCTGACCTGATATGTGACCTTTTAAATAAAATTTTAAGAATTACTTAGAATCTTCCCATCGAGAGCTTCCGATCGCCGCCTTGCGCGTCTCGCTGCGATTATTGGTTCGGGAGATAAGAGGGGGGGGGTAAAATTTACCCCCCCCCCCCCCCAGCGCGGCGCGTTCGGATGGAGACCCCAGCGCCGCGCGGGTTAATTACCTTGTTTATGTAATAGTGATATTTAAAACGGAACCACCCATTCATCAACGCCAGCAATAAGAGTGAATGATAATGCGTTATGCAGATGTACCAAAACAAATCGTATCATCGCGCGCCAGAAAGACAAACGAAATAGTGGTTCCCAAGGTCAAATTGGTCACGTGACTGACGCCCCACACCTGATATTCCAACAAAATATGTGGCTTAACCCATAATAACTGCAATTCCAAGTAAATATATAGTTGTTTTTCAATTTGGAAAGGCATCACCATGAGAAGGAGTGGGATGTGATTATACAAAAGCATTAAGTGAATTGTGTTTGGTAAGTTTCAACTCCAGCTCCTTTGAAAAGCTTGGCTTTCTGTGAAGCATGAATTGTCACATTGTGTATGAATATGAACTTTTTAATGCAGATAGGTAACTGCATATATATTTATCAAAGCAAACAAAGTTGAAGTAAAATTATTATTACCGGAAGATACATGGTTTAAATAAATATTTTAAAGGGAAATGCTAGCATGTGTTATGACTTATGAGGAATGAAACAGCATGCTTGACAATTGACATGCAGTTTTGTTAGGTTGTGGGTGACGGGTGTTATCGTGCAGCCAATATATCATATGTTAAATCATTTCCGAGTCCTGAATCCTGACCAATGTCAAGGACGGAAAAGTTAGGGGAGTCATATGCCCCTCCAACTTTGGTCAGATAAAATTGATTTCTTCCTTTGTATGTATTTATGTAATATGTATTATGCTGCAAATTAATATGAAATGATTGAGATCACATTTTTTCATCCTTGGATGATGTTAAACAAAGCTATTTTTGCCAGTGTTATCTACATATCCTCCATTCTTCCGCTCACCCTTGAGTGGCCCAGGGCTCCATCGTCGGACCCATCCTCTTCCTCATATTCATCAACGATCTGTCCTCCCTCCTCCACGGCCGTCTCCTATCCTATGCTGATGATACCCAACTCCTGGACCACTCCCTCCCTGACCCCAACGGCCTATCCGAGCTCAAGACGCGGGTCGAGGAGTCTATCCAATGCCTTCAAAACTGGTTCCAAGCTAACAGCCTAAAAATGAATCCGGACAAGACTGACTTTGCTCTCATTGGTACAAAATCCTCCCTTAAAATGGCGAAACATTTCAGCATCAACGTCTCTGGCTCGACCGTCACCCCATCCCCTACCATCAAAGTGTTGGGAGTCCTCCTCGACCAGCACCTCAACTGGGATCCTCATGTATCCATGGTGGTACGGAGGTGCAATGCAATCACCGCATCTCTGTATAAAATCCGCCATCACCTCACTCCTGACGTCCTTAAACTCCTCGTCCAAACACACGTTTTTCCTCATATCCTTTACTGCCTGTCCGCCTGGGGAGGGGCTGCCCAGTGCCGTCTGCATCGCGTTCAGAAGTCCCTGAACTTTGCCGCTCGGCTCGTCACCGGCGTGCGACGTAGAGAACACATCTCGCCAGCTCTCACGTCTCTCGGGTGGGAGAGAGTAGAGGTACTGGTCGTCCGACACGACTGTACCAACGTCCACAAAGCCCTGACCAGTCGACAGTGCCCTAAGGCGCTGCGAAACATGTTCGCCAAGCGGGCTGACGTTTCGGCCAGGAGCACAAGGGCTGCCGACGCCGGAGACCTTCATCTTCCGAAATGTAGAATGGCTCAGACCCAGAAGGGTTTCTCGTACCGAGCAGTCGGCACGTGGAATGCGCTGCCATCAGCCGTGAAAGCTGCTCCGTCCAGGTGCGAATTTGTAGCCGCATTGGCAATAACCGAATGAGTGACGTGAGCGAGTGCCTCCAAATAGTGCCTATGCAAACTGTATTGCGTCGTGTAAAACAAATGTCCTTACCACATGTACTGTACAGGAGCCGTAATAGCCACGTTGTGGATGGTTTCCTAAATAAATGACAAATGACATAAATGAGTATAAAAGTCGCAAATCAGTCAAATTTTGGACATTTTTCGCTTCAACCCACAGCGGTCGGTATTTGGTCAACCAAAATGCCTCCCATTCGGTAGCGGTTGGTATCGGTCAATATTTTTTTGGAAAATGACATCACTAATACCCGCTAACCTATCACCTGTTGGTGTGGTGAAATTCAGTGACCTGCCGGGCTACTCTCACGAACTATTCCGCCACCTGGTGGCCTGAACTGGCGACTGTGTGACAGGTGGCTCCGCTGCGAGATAATGGCAAGACTACAAAACAATAATGCCAGGTTATCCAATAGATGGCGGCAGTAGTGCTTCGGCGCCCCGGCTGTTAATGTCCCGGAGGCCTACCTCTCAGAGAAAGCATATTTGTATTCCGTGCAAGCATGGGCATCGCCACCACTAAGGACATTAGTGACATTGTCCTCAATAATTTGCATCCATCTCTAATATGGTCACATGTTCAGTGGCGTACGCAGGATTCGCTCCGGGGGGGGGGGGGGGGGGGGGGTATTAGGGGCCATAAGACACCCCCACCAAAACAAAACTCGACGGATTTGACCCACTATATTTTAGGGAGGTACATTCAAAAAACATTATCATTCACTTTTTTATCGTCCAGCCTGACTGACGGGCACGAGGTCCCTGCCTTGTACCGGGGGTCCAGGGCTCGTGTTACCACTATAATAATACCACTACCCGGGGGCCCTTGTGTTAAACTTCAGTACCACTACCAGGGGGCCTCCTGACCGACAAAGGGGTTTATGATAGTCTCAGGGGCCCCCGAGATGCCGGCAAGAGTAGCCCTCTGGCTGTCATTTGGGGGACCCGTGCCTATTCGTTTCCAGCTAATGGGGCCCCCTGACAGCCACGGGGCCCCTATCTTGTACCTGGCCCCCTGCCTGGCACCAGGGACCCCTAGCTTGTACCGGGGACCCTCTGCCTGGCACCAGGGGCTCCCTGTACTCAGTAGCATTACCCGGGGGCCTCTGACTGACAGAGGGGTTTCTCATTGTCTCAGGGGCCCCCGAGTGGCGCAAGAGGCCCCCTTGTATCCGCCCGTGGGGGGCCCCAGGTGAGGATAATTTTAGGGGGCAAAAACTAATAAAACGTTGAAAATAGGGCTCGCTCAAAACAAAGTGGGCAAATCCGGGGAGTTAATTTTTTGGGGGTAGGTAGGTTGGGCCCTCGATTTGTAATAGGCCCTTTTAAGGGGCCTTGACAAATTCGCATGGGTCCAGTCGTCGCTCCATGGGCCCGGGTCGTTCATCCATGAATCCCCAGATGGGCCTTCCAATGGCCCCGGTCGACCCTCTAGGTCGATAATCGAGGAGCCCCGCTGACCTTCCACGATCCCCGGCCGACCCTCCAATGGATGATGTATTGCCCCTGTTATCACATGGTGCTCGAAATAGGGCCTTCGGGCCCTATTTCCAAAGGTACACATACGGCCAAAGGGACCCGTACGGACCTTCAGGGGGGAGGGGGGCAATCGCCCTGTTTGCCCCCCCCCCCTCCCCTCCCCTTGAGGACGCCTATGCCCAATGCCCATGTTAAAGTGCATGTGTATGTAGGTACTTGGATTTGTCCCTAGTAATTGTGAATGGTCTATGGTTAGTGGCGACGCCATTGCGTGCAAGTAATATTTTTATTTATTTTGCTGCCGATTATTTGAAAGGAAACATCAGAAACGACATAGGTGCGTTTTGCTGTGCTGAATGTCTAAACTATACCCGAGTATCCGGCCTTGTTGGCCCCTGGCTACCCCGTCAGCCTGCCGTCTATTTCTGTGTATACCCGAGTATCCGGCCTTGTTCGGGCCCCTGGCTACCCCGTCAGCATGCCGTCTATCTCTGTGTATACCCGAGTATCCGGCCTTGTTCGGGCCCCTGGCTACCCCGTCAGCATGCCGTCTATCTCTGAGTAGTACTGTCGTGAAACTGCTGCTGAGGAAGAGGCGATATGATATGAGCCATAAATTATATGGCTTCATATGACCTGGTTTGTATCGGATGTCCGTGGCCCGCAAAAAGGCAGTACGTTCATTCCGCATTGTGGCAGCGGGCAGTGCGGCGACCGTGCGCTGTCCTGCATTACCCTATTCCCTGCGGGGCAGAAAGGCAGTACGTTCATTCCGCATTGTGGCAGCGGGCAGTGCGGCGACCGTGCGCTGTCCTGCATTACCCTATTCCCTGCGGGGCAGAAAGGCAGTACGTTCATTCCGCATTGTGGCAGCGGGCAGTGCGGCGACCGTGCGCTGTCCTGCATTACCCTATTCCCTGCGGGGGCAGATTCTGCCCCGACCGGTGGTTTTTCACTTGCCGCTTCTAAGCCGGTTAAGCCCAGCGCCCTGAAACTTTGTGAGTTTTCCCAAAATGAAACTTTGTGACTTTTCCCAAAATTGAATGGCGCGTGTTGTGTCAAAATTTTGAAAAAAAATCGGTTGAGCAGAGGCGGTTCCAGGCTCCTGTTTTGGGAGGGTGTTGCGAACGCGGTTTTGCGTGGCATACTTCTTTCGTGGTTTGCAGTGCAATACATGCGTCAGAAACAATTTCAATGCAATATGCATCATAGATACTGGGATTTTACATATTTTTGGGGCAGAGGCGCACTCAGGATAACAAAATGGGAGGCGATACCCACCCTCAAATGAGGTCCAACTTCAAATTAGTAAGATGAAAAAAGCGTTACGCGCATGATGCCCCCATGTTTTTCCCTGGATCCGCCTATGCGCAATATATCAAATTTAACAAATTACAGCATATAATGCCCACATGTGACGCTCATGTCGTCCCAAACAATCACGAACAGTACATATTTGTTTTCCAGAAAATCCCCCGTTTTGCATTCCCTGAATACGCCTATGATTTTTTGTTTTGCTTGTGTCTTTTGATATATTAAATACCAGTACATTGGAAGCTCAAAAACGTTTGAAGCATGAAAAACGGTCGAGCCACATGGCTGCAATGACTTTTCAAAAACACCCCAAATTTTCGATTTGTTTTGCCTCCTGGCTCCCCATTTTTGAACAAAACAAAAATGTTGGGGTCCAAAAAGAGAGATCTTGTCATCACGAATCGAATGGCGTTTCCCCATCGAAATCGACCGAGCGGTTCTCGAGATCTCTGGGGGGGGGCAGAATCTGCCCCCCCCCCCCCGCAGATTAACGTAATTCTGGCCGCCCGCAGTGAATAGGGTTAACCCGCGCACTGCAGGGGTTTGCACCGAACACGAACTGCAGGGGGGGTTGATTTCCGCGCCCCGGTGAAATCTCGAAAACTACGCTACGTAGCGACAAGCGGAAAACGGCATTTGATAGCTTGATACAAGTTCTATCGAAAGTATTTCAGTATTTATTTAGGTCAGGTCAAAATTGAGGTCACCAGAGGTCATCAAAGGTCAATTTTTCAGTTTTTTCCTGTTTTAGGACTTCGCTCCAGAAATTCCCATATGTCTCGGAAACTATGCTAGTTAAAAACAAACGGAAAAAAGCAAACACCAGCCAGTTAAATTTTCAATCGACAGGATGGCCTCAAATTTGATCTCAGGTCAATATTTGAGGCTCCAGAGGTCAAAAAAGGGGAAAAAGTCTGTTTTTTTGGTAAATCGTTTTTCGCTATTAAATATTTACTTAATAAAGATAACGGAAAACTGTTTACGCCATTCTGTTTATCTCGTCAAGGCGCTTTGAATGATAAACATGGTGACCTTGTTAAGTCAACTTAAATAAAATTGACCTCAGGTCAAGGCCAAGTGGTGACCCAAGTAGGGCATGCGCATATGGGAAGACGTGTCTCGACGAGACAAACACATTGATTGCTGTCTGTTTTACTTCTCTATGTTCATTGTGTCGGGAGTTATTTGCAAAAAAGTGATGGTGACCTCGGATGACCTCAAATAACCCCCATAGGGGTGGGTCACTGAACAAAACTTACACTTGGATCATCAATACTATCCTATAATAACATGATCGAGAAGTAATTGGACTGATATGCATATCCTTGAAATAGGAAGCATTTGTATATTTCCCCATTGACTTATTATGGGGAGGTTACGAAATTGACCTGACCTTAGGTCACCGATATCAAAATTCCGAGATAAACGAATTGTAAGTCTTATGCTCTCATGACATCCTGTAAGTTTCAAACTGATCGGTTAGAAACTCTGGCTTTGGCACAACTGCAAACATTTTAGGAGGTGGGGTCACTTGACCTGGTCTGGTGACCTGACCTGAGATGACCCGAGGTTACTTTTTTCAAAGTGTGCGCAATTGATGTTGTAACAGGTGTGCCAAAACCCGGCGGCGCTTCGCGCCGCCGTTTTCTCGCTATCTGCGATAAACCTTAGGGGGGAGCGGAAATCAACCCCCTGCAGTGCGCGGGTTAACCCGCGCCCCGCTGGGGGGGGGGGGGGGGGGGGTGGGGGGCAAAATCTACCCTTCCCGGATTGTCTCAATAACTTGAAAACTATGATAGATATTCACGTGAAACTTTCAGTACCTTATGCTACATCAATTATACGTCTTCTCGCCAAATTTCAGTGAAATTGATGTAGTACTTTGGGAGATAATTACGTTTTAATGACGTCATGTCATGCCGTTTTTGGTGGAAGAATGACAAATGTTTGAAAATCGTAGAAAATCAAGTTTTGATGTAAATTGCAAATACAAACGTCAAAAGAAAGGAAATGAGATTGTCTTCAAAATGTCTAGCTCGGATTTTCGAACTTTTGTGATTTTGACCCCAAAAAAGAAAAGGAAGCTTTTTTCGGAAGAATTTCCACATTTTTTTTTTGTTCAAGATATTAAAAAACCCGGAAGATATATTAGAGAACCAAGTATGGACGATACCCAACCAAATTTCAAAACAATATCTTTTTTTGGACTGACTTATGGCTCCGTAAGTATAAGTAACTTGACGTCATTTTTGAAGTTATGTTTTTGGCTTTTAATGCCCAGATAAAGACAAATAAATGCCATCGCTGTATTTCTGAGATAACGCTGGTCTAGAAACATGCCTTTTTTATTTATATTAATCAATTTCAAATGTTGTCCTTATTGTGACATGACCTTAAAGGGAGATAATGACCTTTTTCCACAAAAATGGAGTTAGCACCTGAAATCGATAGACGAGACCAAAATATATTGTAAATTCATCAAATTTTGCATATAACAATTCCTACCGCGAGATATTTCAATTCATAGTTGATAAGCGCTCCACGCTTATAATCAGCAAGCACTCGGTAACGACATCAGTAAATTAGCCTCCCTACGCATTGTTATTTATCATGAAGGTATGCAATATGTTTTCTGCATTCTATCTTTTGCGAATATGTGCCAAACTTTTATGAACAATCAACAATCATTTTAAAAAAGTGCATTGAAATCGGCAGTTTAGGTAGGCCCCCCATGGCAACCTATTTAGTGTCGGCGATTTGTTTATAAGTGCCCATTCAACAACGTTGAACAGATTGACACAAAAGCGCCAGATGTTGCGCTTTCCAATAGTGTAGGGAAAATACTGATCATAAATTTTCCCAAACTTCCAACTTTGAATTAGGGAATAATTGTATTTAATTCTTAAATTTAGATCACATCATTTTAATACCATAACGGTAGCCAAAGAAAGTGTTGCTAACAAAATCAAAGGGTCATTATCTCCTTTTAACCTGAGGGCCATTATATGGGGTCAGGTTGTGAAAATGGCTCCTACTATCGAATTATACGTGTAAAATAACCCACACAACATGTGTCGCATGGCTTTCGTAGACCTGTGACCTTGTGTATGTGGGAGATGCATTATACCTTTGAGAGCATTTTGTGCGATAATAGTCGTAATCTAAGGCTTTGGATGGAAAGTATGACCCCAAACCCAAAATACCTAAATTTTGCCATTTGACCTGACCGTGACCTGACATGTGACCTTATTTGAAACTTTCGCGTAAGCTTTATATGCGTATCATTGAGAGCTTCGATTGCTGCCTTGCTCGTCTCGCTGCGGTTATTGGTTCGGAAGATAACGGGGGGGGGGGAGGGGTGAATCTGTCCCGCCCCAGCGGGGCGCGTTCGGCTGGAGACCCCAGTGGGCGCGGGTTAAGCTGCCGCAGTGCCTCTGCAGTGGCGTCGCCGCCTACCAAAAGTTTTGGCAGACTGGGGGACGATGACGTTCCAAAGACGATTTTTTCGTGCAACGCCCAATGTAAAAATCCGGAAAAAATGGGGATACATCCGCTTTCGACGCCCATGCATTTATGTACAGATGTACAACACACACAGACACACACAGACCTGTACAACACACACACACACACAGACACACACAGACACAGTGTACAGATCATACATGGATCAACATGTATCGCATGGTGCGAAAACAGGTTAGCAACGTGATGCTTGTAACAAATATTGCGCCCAATGTTGCACCGGACACCAGTGGCGGCGCCAGGGGTCAAATGTAGGTGAGGCAGTCGGGAGGGGGGGGGGGCACTGTTTCGTTATTTTTTGTTTTGTAGTTTGGTAAATATATAGATCACCACGGTTAATACTTCACCGCTACAGACAGCCCGTTTATATGCTGTCATCAGCTTGTAATTGATTTGAAAATAGGCAAGAATTATGCAGAGGGTGCGGTACGTACTAGTGGTGTCAATCGGTTACCGAAATTTTGGTAACCGAAAAAAATGTTGTGACCGATTTGGTAATCGGTCGGTCAGGCTAATACATTTTTGGACACTTTTCGGTCAGCCTAATCATAAACAATTCACTTTTGTGTCGCACTTTTACACATATCCAGCAAATTTGCGCCAAATTCAATCAATTAATGTAAATACTAAATAGAACACATCATTAATTTATCAAGATTGAAGATATTGCTCACAAGAAGAAGTGAGGTACTTACAAATAAGTATTGTATACCATCTTAACCCGCGCGGCGCTGGGGGGTAAATTTTACCCCCCCCCCCCCCCCTCCCGGATTTTCTCAATAACTTGAAAACTATGCAAGATATCACAGTGAAACTTATGGTACCTTATGGTGCATCAATTCTACGTCTTCTGCCAAAATTGTGTTGAAATTCGTGAACATTTTGTGGAGATAATGACGTTTTGGGGACGTCATGTCATGTCATTTTTGGTGAAAAAAAACGTTAAATGTTTGAAAAATCGTAGAGCATAGCATGTTATTGCAACTCGCAAATAAAAGGCGTCAAAAGACAGATAATAACATTGTATTTACAATGGCTATCTCGGATTTTCAACATTTTGGGTTTTTTGAACCCCAAAAATGCAAAAAAAAATGATTTTTTGGAAGAATTTCCACAAAAGTTTTAAAAAAACGGAAGAAATAATAGAGAAGCGAGTATGAACGATGCTGAAACCAAATTTCAAAGCAATATCTTTATTTTTGACTGACTTATAGCTCTCGAAGTATAAGTAACTCATGACGTCATTTTTTTAATTTGCGTTTTTGGCTTTTACTGACGAGATACAGACAAATACATGTCACCACTGTATTGCTAAGACAAAACTAGTCTAGAAACATGCAATGTTTATTTAGATTAATTAATTTAAAATATTGTCCTTATTATGACCTGACCTTGACCTGAGGACCATTATATGGGGTCAGGCTGTGAAAATGGCTGCTTCTATCGAATTATACGTGTAAAATAACCCATACAACATGTGTCGCATGGCTTTCGTAGACCTGTGACCTTTTGTGACCTGATCTTGACCTTGACCTTTGCTTACAATTTCACTTTTACTTATGCAGGAGATGCATTATACAGTTGGGAGCACTTTGTGAGATAATAGTTGCAATATAAAGCTTTGGATGGAAGGTATAGCCCAAAAACCCAAATACTTAAATTTTGACACTTGACCTGCCCGTGACCTGACATGTGACCTTATTTTAAGAATTTCGGGTACGCGTTAGATTCTTCTCACTGAGAGCTTTCGATCGCCGCCTTGCGCGTCTCGCTGTGGTTATTGGTTCGGAAGATACGAGGGGGGGTGTAAAATTTACCCCCCCCCCCAGCACCGGGCGTTCGGATGGAGACCCCAGCGCCGCGCGGGTTAAGTAGCAAGCACAAACCAGTAACCAGTATGCCCCTCCAACTTTGGCCAGATACAATGTATTTCTTCCTGTGTATGTATTTATGTAATATGTATTATGCTGCAGATTAATATGAAATGATTGGGTCACATTTTTCCATGCTGTTTTCAATGTGCTTTCGGTCTTGCTTGCAGCATAATTACTTAGTTTGTATTAATAATGATTACTAATTATTACTTTGCTTTGTAAATGTATTTGGTTCGTTTTTCACAATTATACTGTCTTTTTGGAAACTGTACATGTGCGTTTTATGATGTTAAAGAAATACATTTTTACAGTGTGTTAGTGTAATAATAAATAAATATACAATTTTAAAATCGGTCAAATTTTCGACATTTTTGGCTTCAACCAAAATCGGTCGGTATTCGGTCAAACGAAATGCCTTCCATTCGGTATCGGTTTGGAATCGGTCAGGATTTTTTTTTAAAATGACATCACTAGTAGGTACCTAAGGCTTTCGATTTGACTCTTTATTCTGCCGGTTGACAATAATTGTGCGACTGCATGTTAACAATAGGACTCGGAGTGTACACATACAATCATTAGGTATATGCAACTGGTTATTGATTCGATTTTTTTGGGAACGATTCAATCATGATTCATTTTGGAATCTGAATGATACAATCACCGTTCGATTCACGAATACAATTTTTATAATTTATTCTTTCCGATTCGAAGAATCAAAACAAATATTTGAACCGATTCACGTTTGATTCAACATTTAAATATATGTGGTGAACTTATGTCGAATCAATACAAATGGAAACATATATATGATCATTAAAACATTGTTGCAGCAATACTATTTCAGTACAAATGAATGTAGCCACGGGACTGCATGTATTTGCACAATTTACCGGTGTACTTGGATCGTTAAGAATCGTCAACTCTTTTGATTCAATCAGCCTTTATTTGATGCGGGTTTTGATGCAATCACAATTCATAAATCAAAAGATCTGGTGGTGAATCAATTATTTGTTTTATTCAAGGAATTTTGATTGAACGATTCCATTTTCCAATCGATTCAATCAGTATCGAATCAATGACCAGTCTGGGTATATGCGAAGAACACGTTACACGGGCTCAGACAAATGCATCGAAATATAATGTCCTGTTTATAATCTAAGTCTGGACGGCCCGCCGATCTCTTTGCAGCAATATGTAACTATTACATAAGTTAATAATATTTACCATTAAAATGAGACTAAAAAAAGATATTAAACCATTAGAAAAAGATCGCGCATTCAAAACATCCCGAAACAATCATGGCTCCTGTCACAAAGGTCCTTTGCTGCTGCCGAGTTGACGGCTGACGCCGCATTGAATTTCTCCCGAACGGAAGCGCCCGGTGAAAACCGCCAAAGATCTGGGCGAAACACACGTTTGGGCTGTGAGGAAGTGCCTCACAGCCCAAGTTTTCACAATGTTAAATTTAAATGGCTAGGCTGATTTGCGCCTATCGATCTTGAAATAACATGAAAATGAGACACGTGTTAACTGTTTGGAAAATTGTTTTGTCTATGAAATATTTGTTCCTTATAACAATACTAAAATTATTGAATATTTAGGAAAAATAAGATTATACTTTATATGCTTGGCTAATTTAGGTAAGGCACTGCCTCATCTGCCTCAATGGAAGAACCGCCACTGCCGGACACCCATTTGCCTTGGAGTGTATGGGCCTAAAGCCACTGTAAGCGGCCCACACCAGGATTACATTTCTAGCCTTGCGCATAAAAGCGGATGGTTATTACTAAGGTATCTGAAAATTACCTAAAAGTTTTACCTAAGCCATTTTATGGAACATAGTGTGCGAAATTCGTTTAGAAAATGTTTCGCTCTCGATAAATTGGGAATCAAACCATGGGGGGTGGCAATGCTCGCTGCTCGCATGCTTCAAGAACTAGGAGAAAATTATACGATCCCTACCGCTACTATGCGACCAGGCGGCTCGCACAAGACAATGGGAATCATGGCGTCATTAGGCCAGTTTTGAGGTTCAACCTTCTCAAAACCCCTACTGCATACCCATTGCCCACATAGGTGGGCAATGGGTATTCGGTCTGATGCGTGCTTCATCGGTTGCACCGTGATCGTTGGGCTGCTCCGTAGCACGCTAGTCTGAGGAGTGGCGGTACCTCTGGCTCGGCCCGACTGCTGTGGATGTCCTGGTGATGTCATTGTGGGGTCTGCTATCTGGACTGCTTCCTGTGCGCCTGCCCACATGACACCGGTGGGACTGCTTTTCGTGGGCGTGTGATAAGAACCGCTTCCTATGGTCCACATGGCACTGGTGGGGACTGCTTTCCGTGGGCGTGTGATAAGAACCGCTTCCTATGGTCCACATGGCGCTGGTGGTCCGTAGTCACTGACAAACAAAGGAGTACGAGCTATATTTCTCTGTATGTTTCTGTATTTAGTAGGTACAAAGATGACCTTACTACATGTTTTTTTTTTCTTTCTCGGTATTGATATGTGGAAGATTGTATAGACAATTCCGAGATAAAAATTGTATGGCTTAATTGCCCATTCAGCAGCACCTCGTCCTGCCTGCCGTCCAGCCCCGTCCTGCCTGCCGTCCAGCCCCGTCCTGCCTGCCGTCCAGCCCTGTCCTGCCTGCCTGCCGTCCAGCCCCGTCCTGCCTGCCGTCCAGTCCAGTCCTGCCTGCCGTCCAGTCCTGTCCTGCCACCTCGGGCGGTGACCGGCTTTCGCCCGAATTGGAGGACCAGCGGCGGAGCGGCGCAGCGGCGGAGCGCATGCCGTATGCGGTGCGGTGCCGGCCGTCTGCCCGGCCGTCCGGTCGCTCCGTCCGGCGACCTTGGTAGGAAGGGCGGAGACGCCGCCCCACACGGCCGCGCTGACGTAGCCTGCTCGGTGACTGCTGACGTAACCGGGACGGTGACTCGTGTTGTCTGACTCAGGAGTCCGGGTCCGCCAGTCAGCCGCAGACATGTCAGCAGCGGAGTCAGACGAGTCACGTCACGCCGTATGCGCCGGTGGCCACACGCCGCTCCTCGCAGCTGTGTGAGGCCCTGCGCCGGATTCACGCACTCAGAGAATCTCCCAATCCGGAGAACCAGCGGCATAGCATCGCCTGGCCAACTCAACAATCGTCGAATCTGCTTCGTATTAAAGCATCTGTTGAAAGTTTTTTGTTTTCTAGATTGTGTGATATGTCTGTCGGTGGTCTGAGATTGTTTACCGGAACCAGTGTGTCTCGCAGGCTGCAACTCGGCACAGCACGCGCAACTTGTCTGTCGCCGCCCGTGTGCTAACACAGTCGGGGCGGCCGGCGGAGCGCACGGCCGGACGCGGGCGGCTCGGCTGGTGGCGGCGCCACGCGGCGAGTGTGGCGCGCTCTGCCGCGCCGCCAGCGCCGCCGCCGCGCCAGTGAGAGGCGTGACGCGGCCGGCGGCGGACAGCTGGGCGGCCAGCCGGCGCCACGCGCGTGGGAGGCGGCCCTGAGTGTGCGCCGCCCGTGATGTCGACCTTTGGTGACGCCGGGCTGCCAGGATCCTCGGCAGTTTCGTGAGTGGGTGTGTCGCAGAAGCGTCAGTGGTGGAAGTGCAGTGGTGCGCTGTGTTAAAAGGCGACCCAGCGTTCACGCCACGGTGCTGTGTACAGCGTTCACGCCACGGTGCTGTGTATAGCGTTCACGCCACGGTGCTGTGTACAGCGTTCACGCCACGGTGCTGTGTACAGACGCGCGTCGTGCCCGACCGGTGTCAGCGTCTGGGTGTGCGTCTGGGGCTGGGCGTCTAGCACAAGCTGGCTGGTTTGCCGCGCCCCCAACCGCGTGCTATGAAAAAAATATTATCACGGGTGGCGCACGCGTTCAAGCACGACGCGAGCGCGGAGCAGGATGCTGGTGACGATGCCTGTCCGTTGCCGGCGGCCGGGGATGCCGGCGAGCACGCCTCGCTGACGTCGGCGGCCAGCGGCGTGCTGGTGGACGTGCCCGAGCCGGAGCGGAGCGCCGCCGCGGCCAGCGCCGGAGCGGAACCGGCCGCTCCAGTCACCAACCAGGCCCGGGAATGTGCTAAGCCGGCAGCCGGGAACGGCGCCGATGGTGCAGCGTGCTCTGTGGTGGCTGAGGTGGCGACTGACCTTGTGGCCCAGACCGCCGCTAGCACTGCTACGGTGGGTGTGGAGCAGCAGCCGCTGGCCGTATCCCCACATGGCGCTGGCCAGGAGCAGGAACCTGCTGCTGGAACTGTCCAGGAGCGACAGGAGCCGGTGACACCCATCCAGGAGCAGGAGACTATCACTGCAGCCGTCCAGGAGCCAACGACACCACTGCAGGAGCGGGGACCCACTGCTAGAGCCATTCAGGATCAGGAGCCTGACACTGGAATCGTCCAGGATCAGGAACCTGCCGCTGGAGCTGTGCAGGGGTCGCAGGAGCCGGCAGCAGCCACACATGAGCAGGATCCCGTCCCTGGAGCTGCTCAGGATCAGGCGTCCATCACTGGAACAGTCCAAGAGCGGCAAGAGCAGGATCCCGTCCCTGGAGCTGCTCAGGACCAGGAGTCCATCACTGGAACAGTCCAAGAGTGGCAGGAGCCGGGGGCTGTAGAGCGGCCGGCGGCCGGGCCACCCGGTGACCTTCAGAGCGGCACCGGGGCGGCGGCGGCCGACCCGGCTGATAGTGCCGGCCTAGACCATCCGCACCGGCCCGCCGCTGTCGCCGCCGCCGCCGCCGCCGCCGCCGCCGCCGCCGCCGCCGAGCCGGCGCCGACCGGGCGAGAGCAGGTGGAGGCGGACGGTGTGAATGGTGGGCAAGCCCCGAACGCTGGCCATGTGGTAAGGGATGAGAGTGTAAATGTGGAAAGCGCATCGGTGGACGCTGCGGAAAACGCACCGGTGGACGCTGCGGATAAGGTGGAAACTGTGGTCACGGCGGATGGACAGGTGGTGATGGAAGCGGGACACGTTAGTGGTGGGACGGGGGGAGTGCCCGTGCCAGGAGAGCCGGCCGTGACAGATAGTGATGGTGTGCTGCTCGAGACTGGCACGGAAGACACGGCGGATGACCTGGATGGCAAGACCAAAGAGAAAAAGAAGAAACGCAAAAAGAAGAAGAAAAATAGGGCGGAAGAGGCGCCGTCAGTCAATCTTGAAGCTGAGGTAGTTGTGAAAGAGGCTGAGGAGGACAAAGTAAAGCCTACTTCAGCTGAACAGACGAGTGAAAAAGTCAGTGACAGTGTGAAAAAGACCCCGGCTGAGGCATCCGGCCAGACGGTTAGCAATGACGCTGCAGATTCGAAAACTAACAAGACCAAAACCAAAGTGTCGAGTAGTCTCACTGCTGGCACCAAGGCTTCCGCCGCCAAGGCGAAGAAGTCCGCGGCGTCGCAGGCGGCCAAGAAACTGCTGGACTCTGCGGCGCAAAGGAACGGCCCGGCTAAGACGAAGTCAGCACTCGCGAAACAGTCTGCTTCTGAGGCATCTGGCAGTCGCTCGGCCACGCCCACCCGCCCCCTGCAGAACCCGGCTAAGTCCCGGCTGAAAACCCAGCTCCGCAAGGAGGCGTCGGTCGAGAGCAATGTGTCCACATCCTCGGTAGGTTCTTCGAGCGCACGGTCGGCCCGCTCGGGCAAACGGAGCAACGCGACCGGGACGACGCCGGGTGACCAGAGCGGAGCCCGTGCCAGTCCGGCGGCCAGGCGAGACTCGCTACCGCTCTCCGTCTCCAGTGGATCGACCACCGTGTCCACTCGCGGAGAGGATGCGTCCACCAGGAAAACCAAGACCAAGAGCGCCAACCAGCAGGTGGACAAGAGTGCGCCCGCCGCTAGGAGTTCCACGCAAACCGCGAAGAAGAAGAGCGATGCGGTCCCGGTGACGAAAGCTGCTCCTGAAAAGAAAGCGTCTGTGGCAGGACAGGCGGGGGCTGCTAAGAAAGAAAAGAAAGCCAAAACTTCACTAGTGAAAGACAAAAAGGCGACAGGGACAAAGAAGACAGTGGCTGCCACTAAAGGGTCAGATGCCACCCCAGCGAGCCCGGCGCGGGTGCCGGAGGCAACAGACTCTGTCCCAGCTGTGCCGGGGACAACCGGCGGCTCCTCCGACGCTGCTGAAGTTGAAGAAGAGGCCAACACGAGTACCCACTCAATCACCGATTCTTCTTCGTCATCACAGCCAACTACTGCCGAGTCTGCTGTAGGCTCACAGCCGACACATCACACCACACAGGACTGCTCGGACCGACCACCGCTGTCCGAACAGGATACTGTAGAGGACACGTCAGTCCTGCGTCCGCCGCTCGCACAGCACGACACCACCCAGGACTGCTCGGACCGACCACCGCTGTCCGAACAGGATACTGTAGAGGACACGTCAGTCCTGCGTCCGCCGCTCGCACAGCACGACACCACCCAGGACTGCTCGGACCGACCACCGCTGTCCGAACAGGATACTGTAGAGGACACGTCAGTCCTGCGTCCGCCGCTCGCACAGCACGACACCACCCAGGACTGCTCGGACCGACCACCGCTGTCCGAACAGGATACTGTAGAGGACACGTCAGTCCTGCGTCCGCCGCTCGCACAGCACGACACCACCCAGGACTGCTCGGACCGACCACCGCTGTCCGAACAGGATACTGTAGAGGACACGTCAGTCCTGCGTCCGCCGCTCGCACAGCACACCACACAGGACTCGACTGACCGGCCACCACTGCCTCAGTTCGACACCATAGAAGACTCGACCGAACGTCCACCGCTCTCTGAACAGACAGCAGTAGAGGAACGGCCGACGCTCACCCAGCACGACACTATAGACGACCGGACCGCCCGTCCACGGTTGTCTGAACAGGAGACTCTGGAGGATACGTCGGTATTGCGCCCGCCCCTGGTGCAGCACGATACGATCCAGGCTGGTTCCCCCGAGCGCCCGCCGTTGTCGCAGCAGGAAACCATTGACAAGCCGGCCACTGCTGTCTCTCATCCTGCAGCCCAGAAGCCTACCGGCTCTGGCCACACCACAGACAGCCAATCTTCGTCAGCGGCAGCGGCGGCGGCAGAGGCGGCGGAGGCGGCGGCAGAGGCGGCTGTGCCTCAGGTCACCCTCTCGCCTTGGACAGCGTCAGCGCCGTCAGCGCCTTCAGGTGCGGCATCGGACGGCGGCTCGCGGCGCAGCAGTGGGGATGTGCTGGACGGTCCGCCGCGGCTGCGACGCAGCATTAGCGGCCACGGAGAGATTCCCAGCGCCGCCCGGCCCGACGCTGTGCTCGAGGCCATGTCACAAGTGCACGCCGACGTAAGTGCTCCACGAAACATGCGTGCTCGGGGCAGGACCTCCGTAAGGGATTTTCATTGGGGAGGCCACGCATACTTTTCGATGATGGGCAGCTATCTCCCAAATCGTGCTGTATTTTCGATTTGTATTATTGTACAATATGTTTCACGAACAGGACAATAATTGTTTGTAACATGATGTATTGTAATAATTTGATCTGATCCTAGGTCATATAGAGAGGTGTGGATACCAGAAGATGGGCGCGGAATGCCTTAACCCGCGTCCCGAGCACTGCCGAGGGTTCGCACCAACCACGAACTGCCGGGGGGGGGGGGGGATTTTCGCCCCCCCCCCTCCCAAAAAAAATCGAAAACGAAGCGACAAGTGAAAAATATTGAGGTCACCAGAGGTCACCAAAGGCCAAATGTCGGCTATATATGAGTGCCCTTGCTAAAATCGTCTATATAAAACCGTCTTGCTAAAACCGTCTATATCTCGATAACTAAAAGAGTTAGCGACGCGCCGAAAAAAACGTTCGAAAGATAATATAATTTTCTCTCAATACAGTTGCATCATAATTTACCTCAGGACCTCTGTTGGTCAGGATAATCCATTAAGTTGGAAACATTCTAAAAATCGCCGAATTATTTTGAAGGAATAACTTTTGATAGAAACATTATAGAGTAAAACAGATTTCACCATTGTGTTTGTCTCATCGATACGCATCGAATGATATTATCATCGAACATCGAAAATAAATTACATAGGTAAAGCTTACTTAACACGCGCCCTGCAGGGCCTCTGATAATTATGAATTACAGGCCCTGGGGGGGGGGGGATTTCGCCCCCCCCCCCATGATCTCGAAAACCACGCAACGTAGCGACAAGCGGAAAACGACGTTAGATAGCTCGAAACAAGCTCTTTCGAAAGTATTTCGTTCATTTTTTTTCTCAGGTCAATATTGAGGTCACCAGAGGTCATCAAGGGTCATATTTTCAAGTTTTAGGACTTCGCTTCGAACACCCCCAAATATCTCGGGAACTATGATAGTTAGCAGCAAACGGAACAAAGCAATCGAAAGCCCCTGCAAAATGCAATCGACGTAGGCGTCCTCAGATTTGAGCTCAGGTCAATACTTTAGGCTCCAGAGGTCATCAAATGTCAAAAAGGTGATTTTTTTGCAAAACTGTTTTTCGCAAATTACTTTTTACCTAAACAAATAAAGCAATCGTTTTTACGCCATGGTGTTTGTCTCGCCAAGGCGCTTCGCATCATATTCATGGTGACCGGGTTAGGTCAACTGAGAAATTTGACCTCGGGTCAAGGTCAAGTGGTGACCCAAGCTGGTCATGTTGCATATTGGGAGACGTGTCTCGACGAGACAAACGCATTGTTACCATTTTCTCTCCTCTATTTTCATTATGTCGATAGTTATTGACAAAACAGTTGTCGGTCACGACATTGACCTGGCCTTAGGTCACCTATATTATAAATCCGGGATATACAAATTGTTGGTATCTATGACCTTATGAAATCCTGCAAGATTGAAACCGATCGGCCTAAAACTGTGGCTGTGGTACTACTGCAAACGTTTTGGAGTTGAGGTCATCACGTGACCTGGTCTGGTGACCTGACCTGAGATGACCCGAAGTCAAGCATTTTACATAATGTGGGAAGTTCATTTCTGAATAGGTGTGCAAAAAAAACGGCGGCAGCGCCGCCGTTTTTGCGCTATCCTCGAAAAACCGGAGGGGGGGGGGGTCGGATTTCGCCCCCCCCCCCTCCAGGGCGCGTGTTAATAGCCCAGAAAGTGACCAATTTTTTCTTTGGAAGTCATAAGCCGGTTAGTTGTAAAGACACGACTTCAAGTCCTTTACGCACATTCACCGTGCAAGTCACCATGATATATCTTAACCCGCGCACTGCAGGGGGTTTGCGCCGAACACGAACTGCAGGGGGGTTGATTTCTGCCCCCCCCCCCCGTGATATCTCGAAAACTACGCTACGCAGCGACAAGCGGAAAACGGCATTTGATAGCTTGATACAAGTTCTATCGAAAGTGTTTCAGTATTATTTTTCGGTCAGGTCAAAATTGAGGTCACCAGAGGTCATCAAAGGTAAAATTTTCCAGTTTTTCCTGTTTTAGGACTGCTCCAGAAATTCCCATATATCTTGGAAACTATGCTAGTTAGAAACAAACAGAAAAAAACGAACACCGGCCAGTGCAATTTTCAATCGACAAGGTGTCATCAAATTTAATCTTAGGTCAATATTTGAGGCTCCAGAGCTAAAAAAAAATAAAAAATGTGGTCTTTTTCTAAATTGCTTTTCGCTATTAACGTTTTACTTAATAAAGACAACGGAAAACTGTTTACGCCATGGTGTTTATCTCGGCAAGGCGCCTCGAATAATAAACATGGTGACCATGTTAAGTGAAGCTAAAAATTTGACCTCAGGTCAAGGTCAAGTAGTGACCCAAGTAGGGCATGTTGCATATGGGAAGACGTGTCGCGACGAGACAAACACATTGCTGTCTGTTTTACTAATCTATCTGCATTATGTCGGGAGTTATTGACACAAAAGTGATGGTGACCTCGCATGACCTCAAATGACTCCATAGGGGTCACTGAACAAAACTTACAATTGGACCATCAAGAATATCCTATAATAATATTATCCAGAAGTAATTGGACTTCATGCATATCCTTGAAATAGGAAGCATTTGTAGATTTCCCCATTGACTTATTATGGGGAGGTTACGAAATTGACCTGACCTCAGGTCACCGATATCAAAATTCCGAGATATACGAATTGTAAGTACTTATGCCCTTATGACATCCTGTAAGTTTCAAACTGATCAGTGAAAAACTCTGGCTTTGGCACAACTGCAAACAAAATTGGAGGTGGTGTCACTTGACCTGGTCTGGTGACCTGACCTGAGATGACCCGAGGTTATTTTTTTCTTCAAAGTGTGCGCAATTGATGTCCTAACAGGTGTGTCAAAACCCGGCGGCGCTGCGCGCCGCCGTTTTTTTGCTATCTGCGAAAAACCTGAGGGGGGCGGCGGCGGAAATCAACCCCCCCTGCAGTGCGCGGGTTAAGGTTTTTGAAGTCCTCATAAGCTTATATTGTTGAATGAATTGTGTTATGTTTCGGAACTTTATATAACTAAAACAAAATCAGAAATATTGTATTGACAGGCAGGTCTGTGGTGATTTATTCGACGTCTCAAAATTGAATTGAGAGCGCCCTTGCCAGGCCTGAGATGCCACTGTCGGATCCAAAACGGTCACAAGTTGGTTTTGGGTGCAGATAACAACAAGTTTTACACAATGACAAAAACAAAACTATATTTCGCTAATGTGTACATTAAGTTAGAGGAAACTTTCCCTTATACAGGGTGTTCGCCGATGCTCGCCCCTCCCCCTCCCCTCAATGGCGGGGCGCCTCTGGCTATGGGCCTCGGCTGGTCTTAACAGAACCCGTGCTGGTCTGAGAAGGTCCATGCCATGCCTGATGTGACCTTACGTATTGCCCTACCGGCCGGTTTTTCTTCTATAAAATTATACCTTTCGGCGGGTCCCACTTGATATGTTATGGGGAGCAAAATCGTATATTTGCCTCCCCAATTGCTTGAGTGGGGGACAGCGGCTCCCCTGCCTCCGCTTCCAATGCCCCTGGGTTCGACCCACCACACCTAGCCACCTGAACTCAGGAGACCCAAAACCCAAAACATGAATTTCCCCGTCTTTGGATCCAGTTAACTTAATACACGTGATACGGTGTGTCTATTTTGCCTCCCCTCTCTACTTGCAGTATTTCGTTGACTGGGTATTGCCAGTATCGTTACCAAACTTTCAGTACCCCTCTCAGACCAACCGAGGGGCCGCCGGAGGGCCCTCTCGGGCCGCCGTAGGGCCTTCTGAAGTCTGAAAGGGAACCTCCAGATCGACCTAGGGTCCGATAGAAGCCTTCTTCAGACCGACCCGAGGGCCCTCTCAAACGGACCAGGGGACCTCTCAGGCCGACATAAGGCGCTCTCAGATTGGAAAAATACCGTCTCGGATCTGCCGCAGGCTCTCAGACTAGCTGAGCCCCTCCTAAGGCTGGCCCAGGGCCTCTCAAACCGGCCTATGCAACTCTCAGGCTGCCTATAAATGCCCTCTTACACAAGCCAAGGGCCTTCTTAGGCCGGTAGAGTTATCTCGTGACCCTGGGACCTCTTTGACCAAGCTCTCAGGTAGGTCTGTGAAATGTCTTCTCAGACCGGCCGAGAACATATGACCGGTCACTGAGGGCATAGGACCCAGGGCAATGTAGTGTAAACGCCTGACCGAGGCCTCTTTCTGACCAGTTGAAATACCTTATCAAGACCCGCCGATGGCTTCCTTAGGCCTCTGGCCGGCTGACCACAGGAAGGGCCCGCAGTCTCAAAAAGGCCCTGACGCCGAGGAGATTGCTTTGCCCCCCCCCCCCCTCCCTAAAACTACAATCTGTCGCCAATGGTCGAACCGAATGTCGAAAAATGCCAGCATCACAAATCACTGGCGAGCGGCCCCTACCAAACGGCGTAACTGTCAGGAGATGGGATGAGATCGTGAAATTGCTTATATTGTCAGAACACGAATCAGAATAGGTACTTTTCCCGCACTAAAACTGAAGCGGTATTTCTTAACAAATTACCATCGAGTACAACAAATTACAAATTACCAATTACCATCGATAACTTAGTTAACCGTTCTTTTCCTTTAGATCTGCGTCAATTGAAAGTTTTTCTTTCGCCGATTCGAATATTTACGATGACAATTACTTGCCCCCCCCCCCCCCAGTGACCCGATTTCAGCTCGACTGGGGGGGGGGGCTTAACGGGAGGGGGCTGCGGCCCCCATTTAACATGTTAGTGGAGGCCCTGGCTCGGGGTGTGGGATGTGGGGTGGGTGACATGAAGCATCACTATCATTGGTGGTAGTGAAAGGTGTGATGGTGGAGGTAGGGGCCTATGTGGGTGGGGTGGGTGGTGGCTGGTGGCAGTATCCCAAACCTTGTTGATTTGGGTGGGAAATGACACCCAAATGTGAATAATTTTACACTCTCACTCCCCATTTTAGGAGTTTAATTTTCCACTCCCAAATTATGAATTGTGATATTGATTCTGACATAAATATTGACTAAAAATAGGTACATCATTTCAGCGAAAACTACTGCTTTTCATATTCAAAACAGAAATTAATATTGTACCATTTTCTCTATAGTTTTCCACTCTCATGGTCTTTTTTGGCTCAAATTTTCCGCTCTGACACCCAAGCAAAAATGGAATTTTGTGACATGCAATAATGTTTAACCCTCGACCTACGGGGGGGGGGGGGGGGGCTGACAGGCCCTCCCCCTGAGGGTTTCCTTGAATAACTTTTTACACTTGCGGTGCATCTTGCTGAAATTTTCAGTAGCTGAGTTTACAACAATTATACGTATGCTGTAAAAATGTAATTGAAATTGGTTGAGTATTTTGGGAGATAATCATGTTTTGATGACGTCATGTTGGTAAAAAAAGAGGAAAAATCGTAGAAAACAGAGTTTTAAAGCAAATTGCAAACGCAATTCACGAAAGATACAAAATGGCATTTTCTTTAAAATGGCAATCTCGGATTTTCACAATTTTGGGGGTTTGACCCCTAAAATTAACAAAAACTTACTTTTTTGGAAAAATCACCACACAATCAAAATTTTCAAAGGTATTAGAAAAACCGGAATATATGTGAGAGAACTGAGTATGGACAATACCCATGCCAAATTTCAAAGTAATATCTTCATTTTTGACTGAGTGATGGCTCCCCAAGTGTAAGAAACTGATGACGTCATTTAAAAAAAAACTTTTTTGACTTTTTTTTTGACAAGATAGAACAAATTATTACCTTTTCTGTATTTCTGAGCCAAAACTGGTCTGGGAACATGCCCTTTTATTTACATTTATAAATTTCTAATTTTGAGGTTTTCTGAAGAGCAAAATTGCTGTTCTGGGCGTGGTAAATAAAGGGAAGTTGAAGTCCGCTCCTAGCATGAGTAAGGTAATACCCAAAACAAAGACAATAGCATAAATTTATCTGAATTTTACCAAGTTGGACATTACAACAGCTTCCCCTATCATTGATGAAGGCAAACATTCATACAATTCCTAATGTTGATGTTGATTTACTGGAAACTGAACATGCAAAATGAGTGGCGGAGTGATAGGTATCATATATACTTTACAAAATATAGGTACACAATCATGTCAGATTACTATGGTATTAATATCCACGTGTGGCTTTGGTGTGGTAAATACTGCAAATACATAGCGAGATTTTCCGAAGAAAATCCATATATCTACAAGTATGTATTTTGTATGCTTACCTAGATTTGACTGGGGTGAGGTCCACACCGTTTATACGTGGCCGATATATTTGTCGCGACCGAACACGAGGCATAACAAATAACAACAGATACATACTAGAAAAACAACAAATATTACTTGAACAACAAGCAACACCGGACATTCACGGCAAGAAACTGTGCCGTGATTTCTGCCGTCGCCGGCATTGCGAAAGCGGCAATCAGCTGATTATTTGAGTCTGTTTACTCCATTCACGGCATTTATTCTCCAAGGTCAAGGCAAAACAGCGGCCAAAATGCCGTGGATACCCATTCACGGCATGCCGTGAATAGAATGCCGTGAATAGCTATTCACGGCATTTGGTAAGATGCCGTTGCCGTGAATGGCCGATTTTCACGGCAAAACCCAGATTCACGGCATTGGTAAGATTGGGCCCTGGACGTGGTAAATCCGAGGTCATTCACTTGACCTGGAAGGTCACCCGTTGACCTGAAACCTAAAAATCGCATACTGTTAGATTCCTCTCATGACAGGCAACATGCTGGTTCTTACCGCATTGCTCCGAGTTGCTTGGTTTGGAGGTTAACCCCCCCCCCCCTCCCCCGTAGGGCGAAGGTGAAAAAGCTCCCGTAGGGCGAGTGTTAACCCACGAGTTACTGGGGTATATTTCATAACTCGGCTTACTGGGGGGGGGGGGGGCTATTTTTTGCCCCCCCCCCCTCTCGGATCTCCGGAACTACTGGACCGAATGTAAAAATTAAACGGCATTCGATAGCCCTGGGAAATGTATCAAGGGAAACATAATATTGTTGACCTCGGGGTCACCGATGACGTCACAGGTCAGGTCAAGTACAAACTGTTTGAGCGTGTCGAAAGGTCTCGATGGATGGAATTGTCGCGCAAAATTGCGATATTAAACGCATAAGCTGTCGAAAAATCGGTATGATTAGTGTGTCTGACACTTTTAAGTACCTTTCTAAGCTGTTTATGACCTTGGGTCAGGTCAAGGTCATCGGAGGTCACGAGGTCAAACTGCAGATTACGGTCATTAGGCGTTGTAGCACATGTGTATGGGTTTGTCTTTCGTCTAGAACGGGAAAAAATTACCTTAGAACATTGTTGGTTCCATATAAATAGAAGTGAAAAGCAAAAACGGAAATTCTTTTTTTATGCATAGTAACGCTGTGAGAGGTGGTCGATTTGTGTCATTTAAAGGTCATAAGTCAGTTATTTTTTTAAGATATCGACTTCAAATTTGGTACACATATTCACCACACACGTCTCAATCACATATATTCCGGTTTTAGTATAATTCCGATTTTTTCTTGAAAATTTTGTAAAAACAAAAACAAATGTATTTTGATTTCTCAAAATTTTTAATTTCAAACAAACTAAACAAAAAATCCGATATAGCAGTTGGATAGCGCGGTCTATTGTCAGTAATTTGATTTAAGACAATTTAGTTTATATCAAACATCGTATCTTTGACAGCGTTTTCCGCAAACCATTATTTTGCAACAAAAACCGAAGAACATGACGTCACTCTGACGTCATTCCCGGTTGACCTATCATAACCTCATATTTTCCTTTTGCCGACATGTGTAGAATTGATTTGAGAGAAGGTACTGCAAGTTTGGTGACGATGCCGGTGTTCGTTTAGGAGTTATTGAAAAATAACTGGAGGGGGGGGGGGAATAGCCCCCCCCCCCCCCAGTAACTCGCGGGTTAAGAGGTATTGGTAATTGCATTTTGCATGTGTGCACTGAGTTAAACGTAGATGCATAAAATTACCAGTAGGAAACTGGAACACACATTAGGAGCTGGATCAGCTCTTGGTTCAAGTGTTTTTGGATCAGCTTTCAGTCCAAGAGCTGACGACTGGCTGCACGCTTCTTACTTGTATAGATATCGGTCGTCTGTACCTGAACAGTTAACAGTGACCGTAGCACGGGTTTGCTCAGTCCTCCTCGCTCGTATCGTCGCACCATGGTGGGTTCACTCCGGTTGGCTTCATATAGCGGTATGGCAGTCACATGGTCCACTGGAGTAATCAGACCATGTAACCTCAGCAGTTTAGCGCCTTATTGGTCACACTGAGCCGGCCATTGGCTGTGTGACCGGCACTGTGCGGCCCGCCCGCGGTGTGTCGGCTGTGTCCAGTCAGAGCTCGGGGCGGTGTGTCGGCTGTGTCCAGTCAGCGCTCGGGGCGGTGTGTCGGCTGTGTTCAGTCAGCGCTCGGGGCGGTGTGTCGGCTGTGTCCAGTCAGCGCTCGGGGCGGTGTGTCGACTGTGTCCAGTCAGCGGTCGGGGCGGTGTGTCGGCTGTGTCCAGTCAGCGCTCGGGGCGGTGTGTCGGCTGTGTCCAGTCAGCGCTCGGGGCGGTGTGTCGGCTGTGTCCAGTCAGCGCTCGGGGCGGTGTGTCGGCCCTGTTCAGTCAGCGCTCGGGGCGGTGTGTCGGCTGTGTCCAGTCAGCGCTCGGGGCGGTGTGTCGGCCCTGTTCAGTCAGCGCTCGGGGCGGTGTGTCGGCTGTGTCCAGTCAGCGCTCGGGGCGGTGTGTCGGCTGTGTCCAGTCAGCGCTCGGGGCGGTGTGTCGGCCCTTTTCAGTCAGCGCTCGGGGCGGTGTGTCGGCTGTGTCCAGTCAGCGCTCGGGGCGGTGTGTCGGCCCTGTTCAGTCAGCGCTCGGGGCGGTGTGTCGGCTGTGTCCAGTCAGCGCTCGGGGCGGTGTGTCGGCCCTGTTCAGTCAGCGCTCGGGGCGGTGTGTCGGCCCTGTTCAGTCAGCGCTCGGGGCGGTGTGTCGGCCCTGTTCAGTCAGCGCTCGGGGCGGTGTGTCGGCTGTGTCCAGTCAGCGCTCGGGGCGGTGTGTCGGCCCTGTTCAGTCAGCGCTCGGGGCGGTGTGTCGGCTGTGTCCAGTCAGCGCTCGGGGCGGTGTGTCGGCCCTGTTCAGTCAGCGCTCGGGGCGGTGTGTCGGCCCTGTTCAGTCAGCGCTCGGGGTGGTGTGTCGGCCCTGTTCAGTCAGCGCTCGGGGCGGTGTGTCGGCCCTGTTCAGTCAGCGCTCGGGGCGGTGTGTCGGCTGTGTCCAGTCAGCGCTCGGGGCGTTGTGTCGGCCCTGTTCAGTCAGCGCTCGGGGCGGTGTGTCGGCCCTGTTCAGTCAGCGCTCGGGGCGGTGTGTCGGCTGTGTCCAGTCAGCGCTCGGGGCGGTGTGTCGGCCCTGTTCAGTCCGCTCGGGGCGGTGTGTCGGCCCTGTTCAGTCCGCTCGGGGCGGTGTGTCGGCTGTGTCCAGTCAGCGCTCGGGGCGGTGTGTCGGCCCTGTTCAGTCAGCGCTCGGGGCGGTGTGCCGGCTGTGTCCAGTCAGCGCTCGGGGCGGTGTGTCGGCTGTGTCCAGTCAGCGCTCGTGGCGGTGTGTCGGCCCTGTTCAGTCAGCGCTCGGGGTGGTGTGTCGGCCCTGTTCAGTCAGCGCTCGGGGCGGTGTGTCGGCCCTGTTCAGTCAGCGCTCGGGGCGGTGTGTCGGCTGTGTCCAGTCAGCGCTCGGGGCGGTGTGTCGGCTGTGTCCAGTCAGCGCTCGGGGCGGTGTGTCGGCTGTGTCCAGTCAGCGCTCGGGGCGGTGTGTCGGCACTGTTCAGTCAGCGCTCGGGGCGGTGTGTCGGCTGTGTCCAGTCAGCGCTCGGGGCGGTGTGTCGGCCCTGTTCATTCAGCGCTCGGGGCGGTGTGTCGGCTGTGTCCAGTCAGCGCTCGGGGCGGTGTGTCGGCCCTGTTCAGTCAGCGCTCGGGGCGGTGTGTCGGCTGTGTCCAGACAGCGCTCGGGGCGGTGTGTCGGCCCTGTTCAGTCAGCGCCCGGGGCGGTGTGTCGGCCCTGTTCAGTCAGCGCTCGGGGCGGTGTGTCGGCTGTGTCCAGTCAGCGCTCGGGGCGGTGTGTCGGCCCTGTTCAATCAGCGCTCGGGTCGGTGTGTCTGCTGTGTCCAGTCAGCGCTCGGGGCGGTGTGTCGGCTGTGTCCAGTCAGCGCTCGTGGCGGTGTGTCGGCCCTGTTCAGTCAGCGCTCGGGGTGGTGTGTCGGCCCTGTTCAGTCAGCGCTCGGGGCGGTGTGTCGGCCCTGTTCAGTCAGCGCTCGGGGCGGTGTGTCGGCTGTGTCCAGTCAGCGCTCGGGGCGGTGTGTCGGCCCTGTTCAGTCAGCGCTCGGGGCGGTGTGTCGGCCCTGTTCAGTCAGCGCTCGGGGCGGTGTGTCGGCTGTGTCCAGTCAGCGCTCGGGGCGGTGTGTCGGCTGTGTTCAGTCAGCGCTCGGGGCGGTGTGTCGGCTGTGTCCAGTCAGCGCTCGGGGCGGTGTGTCGGCTGTGTCCAGTCAGCGGTCGGGGCGGTGTGTCGGCCCTGTTCAGTCAGCGCTCGGGGCGGTGTGTCGGCTGTGTCCAGTCAGCGGTCGGGGCGGTGTGTCGGCTCTGTTCAGTCAGCGGTCGGGGCGGTGTGTCGGCTGTGTCCAGTCAGCGCTCGGGGCGGTGTGTCGGCTGTGTCCAGTCAGCGGTCGGGGCGGTGTGTCGGCCCTGTTCAGTCAGCGGTCGGGGCGGTGTGTCGGCCCTGTTCAGTCAGCGCTCGGGGCGGTGTGTCGGCTGTGTCCAGTCAGCGCTCGGGGCGGTGTGTCGGCCCTGTTCAGTCAGCGCTCGGGGCGGTGTGTCGGCTGTGTCCAGTCAGCGCTCGGGGCGATGTGTCGGCTGTGTCCAGTCAGCGCTCGGGGCGATGTGTCGGCCCTGTTCAGTCAGCTCTCGGGGCGGTGTGTCGGCTGTGTCCAGTCAGCGCTCGGGGCGGTGTGTCGGATGTGTCCAGTCAGCGGTCGGGGCGGTGTGTCGGCCCTGTTCAGTCAGCGGTCGGGGCCGTGTGTCGGCTGTGTCCAGTCAGCGCTCGGGGCGGTGTGTCGGCTGTGTCCAGTCAGCGGTCGGGGCGGTGTGTCGGCCCTGTTCAGTCAGCGGTCGGGGCGGTGTGTCGGCTGTGTCCAGTCAGCGCTCGGGGCGGTGTGTCGGCCCTGTTCAGTCAGCGGTCGGGGCGGTGTGTCGGCTGTGTCCAGTCAGCGCTCGGGGCGGTGTGTCGGCTGTGTCCAGTCAGCGCCCGGGGCGGTGTGTCGGCTGTGTCCAGTCAGCGCTCGGGGCGGTGTGTCGGCCCTGTTCAGTCAGCGGTCGGGGCGGTGTGTCGGCCCTGTTCAGTCAGCGCTCGGGGCGGTGTGTCGGCTGTGTCCAGTCAGCGCTCGGGGCGGTGTGTCGGCTGTGTCCAGTCAGCGCTCGGGGTGGTGTGTCGGCCCTGTTCAGTCAGCGGTCGGGGCGGTGTGTCGGCCCTGTTCAGTCAGCGGTCGGGGCGGTGTGTCGGCCCTGTTCAGTCAGCGCTCGGGGCGGTGTGTCGGCTGTGTCCAGTCAGCGCTCGGGGCGGTGTGTCGGCTGTGTCCAGTCAGCGCTCGGGGCGGTGTGTCGGCCCTGTTCAGTCAGCGGTCGGGGCGGTGTGTCGACCCTGTTCAGTCAGCGCTCGGTGTCTGTATATCAGACTCCGCGCCGGCGCAGCTCTGATGATGAATCACACAGCTGGGCCCGGCTGGCTGAGTCACGGCTGGCGCCTGTAACGTCACGACTGGTCCGCCCGCCCGCCCGGCCGGCCGGGTGGGTGGGAAGCCGCCGTCTGGGAGAGATGCCCCGAGCACTGACTTGGAAACGCAGTGGCAGCGTGACACCCAGGTCTGTGGTGGAGTGAACTGTATGAGCCTGCTGCTGCTGGCTCTAACTTGGTCTGGCGCTTGTGGTTCGGCTGAGTCCTGGCTCGAACCGTGCATCACTAGGAAACATGGGATAAGTCTGTTTGCGATGAATTGGCATTGCGCGGTTTTCTGCTCGTAAGGCGTAATCAGGCGCCCAAAGCTACGGTCTGTTTCTCCGGGTTCATTCCGCCGCTGTCTCCGCCTCGGTCTCAACTTCCTCCACTATCCTGTAATGTTCGCGGAGACCGCTAGCCAGCGCTGAGATCCGGCTGCTCGAGGCTCGGCCCGGCTGCTCGAGGCTCGGCCCGGCTGCGGCCCGCCTCTCCGTCCCAATCGCCGGCACCGGCCGAGCTGTGTTGTGTAGCTGGCCGTCGCCCGGCTGGTCTGGCCCAGACACGCCTTTGCACGGTTTTGGGGCTCTCTCCGCCCACGCTGCCGGCGGTGGTGATCTTTTTCGGCCTCTCCCATCCCCGATTCCCCGCTGCACAGTCGGTGTAGAAGAGGATTTAGCAGCGCGAAACCTATTGACCCCTACAACTTTTTTCCTTACAACATGTATCAACCAGTAAAACATCATTAGAAAGCCAATTAATCAAGGAATACATTGCGTCAAATAGCGGACACGTTTCAGGGCTTTTGTAACGTGCAGTAATGAGGTTTTTGAGGTATCCAGAAAACGTTTTCGGCAGCGTTCTAAACGTTTCGCTTGTTTGCTGACTAGCCTTTGCTGACTTGTTTAATGTTTGCTATGTTTATGTTTGTTTGCCATGTTGAAAGATCGTAAATTTGCACACATTGTGCAAATTTGCCATCATAAATGTATTCCTGCTTTGAATTAGGGTTAGGCTTTTTCACATCAGGGAAATATGGTACCAGATGTGGTCAGAACTTGAAAGACAAGTATCTGTTGTAGAACTTGGGGCACGACTCTAATGGCTATCCCAAATAGATAACCCAACATTTGTTCTTGGTGTATCCTCGTGGTGTACAAGACAAATAGATGAAATTAGTACATATCTGCTACAAGCACAACTGCTAAATGCGCAATGCATTGTACCATATTGTGTATTGGTCTTCCGAGGGCCAATCGTCTCAGAGAAACGCATTAATATTATTCGAAACGTGCAAAAACGAAACCTAGGTATATTTGAGAACTCTGTGCCGGTAAGCTTGGACCAGTCATTTGTTGCCATTTCCTTAGATAATTGATGCTTCGGCAGACGTACATTTCACCCTATTTATTATTTACGCATGTATACTTTATGGGACTATTCCAGGTAGAGGTAGACCACAGGTCACACTACCGAGTCACAGCGGTGTCACAGCGGTCACACTACCGAGTTACAGCGGTGTCACAACGGTCACACTACCGAGTTACAGCGGTATCACAGCGGTCACACTACCGAGTCACAGCGGTGTCACAGCGGTCACACTACCGAGTTACAGCGGTGTCACAGCGGTCACACTACCGAGTTACAGCGGTGTCACAGCGGTCACACTACCGAATCACAGCGGTGTCACAGCGGTCACACTACCGAGTCACAGCGGTGTCACAGCGGTCACACTACCGAGTCACAGCGGTGTCACAGCGGTCACACTACCGAGTCACAGCGGTGTCACAGCGGTCACACTACCGAGTTACAGCGGTGTCACAGCGGTCACACTACCGAGTCACAGCGGTGTCACAGCGGTCACACTACCGAGTCACAGCGGTGTCACAGCGGTGTCAGCGGTCACTCTACCGAGTCACAGCGGTGTCACAGCGGTCACACTACCGAGTCACAGCGGTGTCACAGCGGTCACACTACCAAGTCACAGCGGTGTCACAGCGGTCACACTACCGAGTCACAGCGGTCACACTACCGAGTTACAGCGGTGTCACAGCGGTCACACTACCGAGTCACAGCGGTGTCACATCGGTCACACTACCGAGTCACAGCGGTGTCACAGCGGTCACACTACCGAGTCACAGCGGTCACACTACCGAGTCACAGAGGTGTCACATCGGTCACACTACCGAGTCACAGCGGTGTCACAGCGGTCACACTACCGAGTCACAGCGGTGTCACAGCGGTCACACTACCGAGTCACAGCGGTGTCACAGCGGTCACACTACCGAGTCACAGCGGTGTCACATCGGTCACACTACCGAGTCACAGCAGTGTCACAGCGGTCACACTACCGAGTTACAGCGGTGTCACAGCGGTCACACTACCGAGTTACAGCGGTGCCACAGCGGTCACACTACCGAGTCACAGCGGTGTCACATCGGTCACACTACCGAGTCACAGCGGTGTCACAGCGGTCACACTACCGAGTCACAGCGGTCACACTACCGAGTCACATCGGTGTCACATCGGTCACACTACCGAGTCACAGCGGTGTCACAGCGGTCACACTACCGAGTCACAGCGGTGTCACAGCGGTCACACTACCGAGTCACAGCGGTCACACTACCGAGTCACAGCGGTGTCACAGCGGTCACACTACCGAGTCACAGCGGTGTCACAGCGGTCACACTACCGAGTCACAGCGGTCACACTACCGAGTCACAGCGGTGTCACATCGGTCACACTACCGAGTCACAGCGGTGTCACAGCGGTCACACTACCGAGTCACAGCGGTGTCACAGCGGTCACACTACCGAGTCACAGCGGTCACACTACCGAGTCACAGCGGTGTCACAGCGGTCACACTACCGAGTCACAGCGGTGTCACAGCGGTCACACTACCGAGTTACAGCGGTGTCACAGCGGTCACACTACCGAGTCACAGCGGTGTCACAGCGGTCACACTACCGAGTCACATCGGTGTCACAGCGGTCACACTACCGAGTCACAGCGGTGTCACAGCGGTGTCACAGCGGTCACACTACCGAGTCACAGCGGTGTCACAGCGGTCACACTACCGAGTCACAGCGGTGTCACAGCGGTCACACTACCGAGTCACAGCGGTGTCACAGCGGTGCAGCGGTCCAGGCCGGCAGCAGAGTGAGATGATAGGTCCAGGCCGGCAGCAGAGTGAGATGATATCAGCAATGCAGGCTGTACGACGCATGCTATGGGAACAGACGAGAATACCACCAGTTTTTCAATAGCCTAGCATACAGTTCTAAAAGCTGGTGGCGGGCGGCAGGATGCATTTGCCTTGTTGTGCGTTTTTTTATAGTTTGTCTTTTGTTCAGACGTAGACACGGACGGAGAATGGCCATGGTCTCACGCTCTGGTTTTCACCGTCAGTCTCGCCGCCTGTACGCGGCGCACCACACTGGGAAGTGGGAGACCTGCTGTACCGAACTGTACAGTGTACAGTGTACACTGTACACTGGCTGTACGCAGCGGTCAGGACTGAACTGTACCCCTGTGGACTGTGGAGTGGGGACTGGACTGAAGTGTATACTGGCTGTACACAATAGGCGGAACTGAACTGTACCACTGAACTTCACACAGCGGCCTGTACACAACTGTATGCCGTCTCTGAACTTCACACAGCGGCCTGTACAGAACTGTATGCCGTCTCTGAACTTCACACAGCGGCCTGTACACAACTGTATGCCGTCTCTGAACTTCACACAGCGGCCTGTACACAACTGTATGCCGTCTCTGAACTTCTCACAGCGGCCTGTACAGAACTGTATGCCGTCTCTGAACTTCACACAGCGGCCTGTACACAACTGTATGCCGTCTCTGAACTTCTCACAGCGGCCTGTACACAACTGTATGCCGTCTCTGAACTTCACACAGCGGCCTGTACACAACTGTATGCCGTCTCTGAACTTCTCACAGCGGCCTTTACACAACTGTATGCCGTCTCTGAACTTCACACAGCGGCCTGTACACAACTGTATGCCGTCTGACAAGGTCGAGCCGCGTGTCTGCCCGCCGGGCGTTATTGAGTGTCTGACGGCCGGACGTTATTGAGTGTCTGACGGCGGGCGTTATTGAGTGTCTGACGGCCGGACGTTATTGAGTGTCTGACGGCCGGACGTTATTGAGTGTCTGACGGCCGGACGTTATTGAGTGTCTGACGGCCGGACGTTATTGAGTGGCTGACGGCCGGACGTTATTGAGTGTCTGACGGCCGGACGTTATTGAGTGTCTGACGGCCGGACGTTATTGAGTGTCCGACGGCCGGACGTTATTGAGTGTCTGACGGCCGGACGTTATTGAGTGTCTGACGGCCGGACGTTATTGAGTGTCTGACGGCCGGACGTTATTGAGTGGCTGACGGCCGGGCGTTATTGAATGTCTGACGGCGGGCGTTATTGAGTGTCTGACGGCCGGACGTTATTGAGTGGCTGACGGCCGGACGTTATTGAGTGTCTGACGGCGGGCGTTATTGAGTGTCTGACGGCGGGCGTTATTGAGTGTCTGACGGCCGGGCGTTATTGAGTGTCTGACGGCGGGCGTTATTGAGTGTCTGACGGCCGGGCGTTATTGAGTGTCTGACGGCCGGTTGACCTGTATGGGGTCATCAGACCGAGTGGGAAACCCGCTAGCCGTCGCCGGGCCGGGTCACAGGTAATTGTGAGGGTCGAACAGTCAGCGACCTGGCCAGCCCGGACGGCCCGGCCAGCCCGGACGGCCCGCAGGGAGTGGCGGGTTGTGTGAACCCGGCGAGGGCGAGGCGCTGTAGAGCGCTGAAGCCGTCACTCTAAACGGCCAAAGTTGAAGCGCTGAAACGGCATGAAATGGAGGACAGACCGAGCCAGCAGACGAATTTTGCTACCGTAAAATGGGCTGGAGTGAGACGGTGGGGTGAAGCGAGACAAGTTTTAATTCAATCTAGTTCATTTGTTAAATGGATGAGAAAAGTAAAACTACTTCCAGGTGATAGGAAAATCATCTTTCTTCACGGATGGGTTGGCAAATACAGTTTTACCCTCAAATATTACAAACTAGATGGAATTAAAACTTGTGGCTCACAGTTCACCCCACCACCTTCTCACAGTTCACCCCACCACCTTCTCACAGTTCACCGCAGCACCGTCTCACAGTTCACCCCACCACCGTCTCACATTCACCCCAACACCGTCTCACAGTTCACCCCACCACCGTCTCGCCTCACCCCACCACCGTCTCACCTCACCCCACCACCGTCTCACAGTTCACCCCACCACCGTCGCACAGTTCACCGCAGCACCGTCTCACAGTTCACCCCACCACCGTCTCACAGTTCACCCCAGCACCGTCTCACAGTTCACCCCAGCACCGTCTCACCTCACCCCACCACCGTCTCACAGTTCACCCCAGCACCGTCTCACAGTTCACCCAACCACTGTCTCACAGTTCACCCCACCACCGTCTCACAGTTTACCCCTCCACCGTCTCACAGTTCACCCCACCACCGTCTCACAGTTCACCCCACCACCGTCTCACCTCACCCCACCACCGTCTCACAGTTTACCCCACCACCGTCTCACAGTTCACCCCACCACCGCTCACCTCACCCCACCACCGTCTCACAGTTCACCCCACCACCGTCTCACCTCACCCCACCACCGTCTCACCTTACCCCACCACCGTCTCGCAGTTCACCCCACCACCGTCGCACAGTTCAGCCCATCTGCATAAAGCCCCGGCTGTCTGCCGAGTGCCCGTTTGTCTGTATAAAGCCCCGGCTGTCTGCCGAGTGCCCGTTTGTCTGTATAAAGCCCCGGCTGTCTGCCGAGTGCCCGTTTGTCTGTATAAAGCCCCGGCTGTCTGCCGAGTGCCCGTTTGTCTGTATAAAGCCCCGGCTGTCTGCCGAGTGCCCGTTTGTCTGTATAAATCCCCGGCTGTCTGCCGAGTGCCCGTTTGTCTGTATAAAGCCCCGGCTGTCTGCCGAGTGCCCGTTTGTCTGTATAAAGCCCCGGCTGTCTGCCGAGTGCCCGTTTATCTGTATAAAGCCCCGGCTGTCTGCCGAGTGCCCGTTTGTCTGTATAAAGCCCCGGCTGTCTGCCGAGTGCCCGTTTGTCTGTATAAAGCCCCGGATGTCTGCCGAGTGCCCGTTTATCTGTATAAAGCCCCGGCTGTCTGCCGAGTGCCCGTTTGTCTGTATAAATCCCCGGCTGTCTGCCGAGTGCCCGTTTGTCTGTATAAAGCCCCGGCTGTCTGCCGAGTGCCCGTTTATCTGTATAAAGCCCCGGCTGTCTGCCGAGTGCCCGTTTGTCTGTATAAATCCCCGGCTGTCTGCCGAGTGCCCGTTTGTCTGCATAAAGCCCCGGCTGTCTGCCGAGTGTCCGTTTGTCTGTATAAAGCCCCGGCTGTCTGCCGAGTGCCCGTTTGTCTGTATAAAGCCCCGGCTGTCTGCCGAGTGCCCGTTTGTCTGTATAAAGCCCCGGCTGTCTGCTGAGGGCCCACCCGGCGGGCTGTGTCGGGGCCGGTAGAGACGGTCAATGCAGGACGGTGGCTGCCACGTCGCTGATGCCTGTTGTCTGTGACAACCTTCAGTTCAGCGCGGCTCATCCCGGGCTAGTTGTTCACGCTCCGCCTCTCGGCTTGCTTGCTGCACATATCCGATGTGGCGGCGGCAAACCACACGAGTCTCGCCGCGGACACTGACAGACCACAGACTACTCGGACTCACTCAGACTCGGACTCGGACTCGGACTCAGACTCAGACTCAGACTCGGACTCGGACTCGGACTCGGACTCGGACTCGGACTCAGACTCGGCTGATGTCAGAGTTGAACATGTCACCATCGCGTCCAGCTGGTCACAGCTTGAATGCTGCACGTGATGGCACGTGATGCACGGCAGGCAGCACGTCAAGTTCAGCAGACAGCACGTATCGTACAACAGAGAGCGCGTCCGGTACGTCAGAGCACGCCCGGTACGTCAGAGCACGCCCGGTACGCCAGAGCACGTCCGGTACGCCAGAGCATGTCATCGCTAGAGCACGCTGCCGGCCAGCACGTCCCACACGGCAGGCACCATGTTCCGTGGAACAGAGACACCATGGACACCATGATAGAGCACGTCCGGTGCGCCAGAGCACGTCTTGCACTAGAGCACGCCGCCGGCCGCCTGCACAGCAGCCGGTGCGGTCGTTCGGGCCGTGCCCGGCGGCGTTCGTTCCAGTTCAGGCGGCGTCGCTTCCTGTTGTGCTGAAAGCGGCTCGCCGCGGCGCTGCGTCCGGCGTCAGCGGCGGCGGCTGTACACTGCGGGTACACGGCGGCGGCGGTTGTGTACACGGCGGGTATTTGGCGGAGCTGTGTACACTGCGGGTACACGGCGGCGGCGGGGATGGAGCTGGCACTGGTCACAGGCTGATGGAGCTGGCACTGGTCACAGGCTGATGGAGCTGGCGCTGGCCACAGGCTGATGGAGCTGGCACTGGTCACAGGCTGATGGAGCTGGCGCTGGCCACAGGCTGATGGAGCTGGCGCTGGCCACAGGCTGATGGAGCTGGCGCTGGTCACAGGCTGATGGAGCTGGCGCTGGCCACAGGCTGATGGAGCTGGCGCTGGCCACAGGCTGATGGAGCTGGCGCTGGCCACAGGCTGATGGAGCTGGCGCTGGTCACAGGCTGATGGAGCTGGCGCTGGCCACAGGCTGATGGAGCTGGCGCTGGTCACAGGCTGATGGAGCTGGCGCTGGCCACAGGCTGATGGAGCTGGCGCTGGTCACAGGCTGATGGAGCTGGCGCTGGCCACAGGCTGATGGAGCTGGCGCTGGCCACAGGCTGATGGAGCTGGCGCTGGTCACAGGCTGATGGAGCTGGCGCTGGCCACAGGCTGATGGAGCTGGCGCTGGTCACAGGCTGATGGAGCTGGCGCTGGCCACAGGCTGATGGAGCTGGCGCTGGTCACAGGCTGATGGAGCTGGCGCTGGCCACAGGCTGATGGAGCTGGCGCTGGTCACAGGCTGATGGAGCTGGCGCTGGTCACAGGCTGATGGAGCTGGCGCTGGTCACAGGCTGATGGAGCTGGCGCTGGTCACAGGCTGATGGAGCTGGCGCTGGTCACAGGCTGATGGAGCTGGCGCTGGTCACAGGCTGATGGAGCTGGCGCTGGTCACAGGCTGATGGAGCTGGCGCTGGCCACAGGCTGATGGAGCTGGCGCTGGTCACAGGCTGATGGAGCTGGCGCTGGTCACAGGCTGATGGAGCTGGCGCTGGCCACAGGCTGATGGAGCTGGCGCTGGTCACAGGCTGATGGAGCTGGCGCTGGTCACAGGCTGACGGGTGAGCAGCGAACGCCCGTCATAGGACCCTGCCACTGGCGGATCTAGAATGACCACAAAGGCTTCGGGGAGCGGGCAAATCTAAAGAAGTTCGACATAATCCCAAAAGCTCATCGGGTTTTGGTTACTTATACATTAAGGACTGATTTAATACGTGCTTTCCATTAGATAAGTTACTTATATTTCTTTAAAATCAGGAATTGTGTCCGTGTTTGCCAACGGCAGCAGTGTAGCTGATAGCTGATAAGGAGGGGCAGGGCAGATGTAATGTTAGTTGCCCTACCTCGGCGGCTGTTGGCAGGGCGCGAGTGTGCTGCTGCAGTTGATTCCTAGTTGGCCGGTGTGAGAGGGCAGTGGAGGCGGGATGTTGTGTTAGTTCCCCTACCTCGGCGGCTGTTGGCAGGGCGCGAGTGTGCTGCTGCAGTTGATTCCTAGTTGGCCGGTGTCAGAGGGCAGTGGAGACGGGATGTAATGTTAGTTGCCCTACATCGGCGGCTGTTGGCAGGGCGCGAGTGTGCTGCTGCAGTTGATTCCTAGTTGGCCGGTGTCAGAGGGCAGTGGAGGCGGGATGTAATGTTAGTTGCCCTACCTCGGCGGCTGTTGGCAGGGCGCGAGTGTGCTGCTGCAGTTGATTCCTAGTTGGCCGGTGTGAGAGGGCAGTGGAGGCGGGATGTTGTGTTAGTTCCCCTACCTCGGCGGCTGTTGGCAGGGCGCGAGTGTGCTGCTGCAGTTGATTCCTAGTTGGCCGGTGTCAGAGGGCAGTGGAGGCGGGATGTAATGTTAGTTCCCCTACCTCGGCGGCTGTTGGCAGGGCGCGAGTGTGCTGCTGCAGTTGATTTATAGTTGGCCGGTGTCGGAGGGCAGTGCAGGCGGGATGTAATGTTAGGTGGCATGCATGCAGGATTGATGAACACGGTCGGTCGTTTAACTCCTGACACTGCCAAAGGCTCCTTAACGGCTTAGGTGATATCAGCCATTTGCAAATATATAAATGCAGTGGTGTTTACGCGTCTGACGCTCTGGTTTTCACCGTCAGTCTCGCCGACTGTACGTGGCGCACCACACTGGGAACTGTACTGACAAATTCGCATCGTGACTGGCAAACATATCAACATAGCTTCATGTCCGGTCCTATACACCGGTCGTTGATGCGCTCGTCCTGTGTCCATCTGCCAGGAAAACGAACAGACACTGGCCAGTTTGTGTTGAAAGAGCCGTGGCTTTCAGTCTGAGGCCCTTGACCAGATCTGACTTGTATAATGTATAACCCGACCTTTGGCCTTGCCCGACTCGACCTGACCTGACCTATTGTGTGTACATATTGCAGTCAGAGGCACGGTCGGCAGCGCGGTGTCAGGTCCGTACTGGCCTGACCTGACCTGACCTGACCTGACCTGACCTGACCTGACCTGACTTGACTTGACTTGACATGACATGACATGACATGACATGACATGACATGACATGACATGACCTGATATGACCTGACCTGACCTGACCTGACCTGACCTGACCTGACCTGTTCTACATGTTTCAGTCGGCGTGGCGTCAGGTCCGTACTGACCTGACCTGACCTGGCCTGTCTTATGTTTCAGTCGGAGGCGCGGCTGGCGGCGCGGCGCCAGGCCCGTGCCGAGGCTCGGGAGATTCGTATGCGCGAATTGGAGCGGCAGCAGCGCGAAGCCGAACAGAATGGAGAGAAGCTGGACGACTTCTCCGGTGAGAGAGAGAGAGAGAGAGAGAGAGAGAGAGAGAGAGAGAGAGAGAGAGAGAGAGAGAGAGAGAGAGAGAGAGAGAGAGAGAGAGAGAGAGAGAGAGAGAGAGAGAGAGAGAGAGAGAGAGAGAGAGAGAGAGAGAGAGAGAGAGAGCGTGCGTGCGTGCGTGCGTGCGTGCGTGCGTGCGTGCGTGCGTGCGTGCGTGCGTGCGTGCGTGCGTGCGTGCGTGCGTGCGTGCGTGCGTGCGTGCGTGCGTGCGTGCGTGCGTGCGTGCGTGCGTGCGTGCGTGCGTGCGTGCGTGCGTGCGTGCGTGCGTGCGTGCGTGCGTGCGTGCGTGCGTGCGTGCGTGCGTGCGTGCGTGCGTGCGTGCGTGCGTGCGTGCGTGCGGGTGAGAGAGCGAGAGAGCAGGCACTGCCATGGCTCGCCACCCACCCGCACTGCCGATCCCACGGTGTTGTGGTTAACTTGACTTTGCATTTATCTCTAATACTTCTCATCTAAGGCTGAGCGGTGTCCTTTTCACATCAACTATCTTTAACACTGGGCAAAGTGGATGTGGTCATTCCCCATAGCCAAAAGTAGCATCAACTTCGTCTCTATAAGTACCAACGAATGGTACAGGGTGGAGCTGCCACTGTTGGGACTTCGAAATTTATGAGACCTTAAAGGAAAATGACATAAAAGAGCCAAACCATGGAGCCTCACGTAGTTTGCGCGATTACTCATCCATACCAAAAATATCCTCCGCGGTCTCCAACAAGCTATCTGATCTAAATCCAGAATGGTCTGATCCGTTATTGGTCCGGTGCATGACCTGATCAGTAACAACCATTGTTGTCATTCCATGGTTTCACAGCACATTTTGCGTCTTGCGTGCAATTGCGTCTGGGCCATCTCGCTTGAAAATCTCGTCTGGCACGCAAATCGCGCGAAAAAGTTGAACCAGAGTCAACTCTCTCGCATGCGAGATAGATGCCGCCGGGTGACCCGCGATTCAGGAGCGAGATCTCGATGCGATTTCACAGCGGTACTGCGAGATGCTAGACTAGACGCGAACGAGAAGTGTTACGTGTATTTAAATGGGAGTTGTAAGACACGATTTGCGTGCAAGAGAGCTGTATTTCAGCCTTAAAGCCACAAAGATGAACTATCTCACGGGCCTGTCTCCCTCTCCTGCTGTACTGCAAACCTGTGGCGCCAGTGCGCACTGCTGCCCACACCTGTGTCCCGCCAGTCCACTGCACCGGCCTCCTGTCCCGGCCCGGCCTGCCCCATCCCGCATCCGTCCCGCATCCGTCCCGCATCCGTCCCGCATCCGTCCCGCATCCGTTCCGCATCCGTTCCGCATCCGTTCCGCATCCGTTCCGCATCCGTTCCGCATCCGTTCCGCATCCGTTCCGCATCCGTTCTGCATCCGTTCCGCATCCGTTCCGCATCCGTCCCGTATCCATCCCGCATCCATCCTGCATCCGTTCCGTATCCGGTCTATCCCAGCTCTGGTCTATCTCAGCCCTGGGTCACTCTGCTCTCTGTGCTGTATTGTGATTCGACACGCCTAAGTACGGCATAGGATGTCGGTCGGTCGGCCTGACTCGAGCATGTCTGTCACCCCCCTCCCCCCCCCCCCCCCGCTGCCAGTATGTCACCTGCCGATCATACGGGCCGGACGTGTCCAGATGGCGGGGACCAGGCAGGCGGTGGTTTGATCCCCGACACCTGTCAGCCAGCGGCCAGGGGGGGGGGGGGGAGCTCGCTGTTAAGGAACGGAGACAACGATAGCAGTCTCTGGTTTAGGCTAAAGATTTGCTGATTTTTTAATCTCATTCTTTCTCCATTTTCCCTTAATATTATTTAACTCTATTCTTCTTTTACTTTTCATTCTTCTTTTTTTCTTATTGTTCTTTCTCATGTAACACAAAATATAAATCAGGTATTAGCTTCCAGCATATTCAAATATTTGACCAGCCAGCGAGTAATGAAATTCTTATAAAAATGACTATAAAGAACCGATTGAAATTTAATGTGAAATTTCCTGCCATTTTCCCTGTTTTTTTTTGTAATGCTAAAATATGTATTTTTGTTGAGTGCGTTTAAATACACAGCTATAATTTCTATATACCAGAGGTTTATGATTTGCTTCTGATGTTCAGATTATAAATCTCACTTTTATGGTTTTAATTCCTGGTTTTTAATTCTAATTTTCCAAAAGATTCGAAGGATATCAAATCATTCAAATGTGTTTGAATCCTGTAAACGTCCACGGCTACCGTACTATATAATACTGCATGAGGCCGGTGTAAATAAATTGTCAAGACCGAGGTGCTTTCTTGATTTTTGAACGAGGCCGAAGGCCGAGGTAAAAAATTCAAGAAAGCACTGAGGTCTTGAAAATTTATGCCGGCCGAGTGCGGTATGATTTTTGCTATATGCCGCGTACGTCATTCAATGTTTGTTTCCATATATTTTCCATCATGACTAGGTCTTACCAGAGAGGGAAATGCCAAATTTTGATTTAGGCTTTAACTTCGATGAAATTGAAGAAGCCTTGGAAGCGAAGTCGACAAAGCTTTCAAAATTCCGGTCAGGTGTTTATCACACACACTGTTTTCACGCGCTCTGGTAAAATAAATTTGCCCTACGGCATTTTTCTTTTACCGCGTTATACCACACCTCTCGGGACAATGTATTTTGATATTTGCGGCATATGCTAATAGGTGTGTGTTCTCTGTGTAGCCCAGTGTCGCCGTGTTGTGGCGGGGCGTTCTCTTGGACGTTCTTTGGCGGGTATCGCCGCGCTTGATAGTGCCATATCGCTATTATAGATAGTGGGTATCGTAGATAGTGTGGTGCGGCAGCAGCATTACCTTGATATGTTCGAGCTGAGACCTGTGCCAAGACGGGAGGCCACGGTTCGTTGGAAGGGTTCGGAGGGCTCAAACTACGGGAGATGCACCATTGGAAAGGCGTTGGCCAGTGCTATCGCGTATGTTATGGCGAAAATGCAGACCAATGGCATGTCTACCGATTCGTCATGCTCTGCACGACAAGGTCTCATAGAATGCAAAGCCATTAGATGGTTTGGTTGGTTGCACGGCTGCATCAAAGCCAAGCGCTCCCGGTGTCGGCACTACGGAGCACTCCCGCCCGCGCCTCACACGCAGAATCGCCCCTCGCGACACGCGAGCTGAGCATTGCGCGTTGCCGGCCCGGCTTACGGAGCGGGCCCTCGGCCATTCACGGAGAAACGGTGCATCGCATGTTGAAAACTCTAGCTCTGTCCACTAGCTCAGCTATTCAAGGAGATCGTGACAAATTTCCAGCCACCTCCGATCGCCACAAATGGTACTTTTAGACAATTGTATGCACCATATTTGCCAAACGTAGCCTCTGACCGGGACTGGGCGCCGGCCCGGCTCGACCAACTTCGAGGCTGTACACGATGGGACGTCAGAGTCCACAGCGCGGCCGCCGCCGGCCGGCTGGCCGGGCAGCTGGCCGGGTTTCCGAAGTCCCACACTATTCAGATATCTGGCCTCCTATTGGTGTGGAATGACGTCACCTTAACGTGACGTCATTCCCTGGCAATGACGGCCAATGACAGCGCTCTTCCAAGGTCACCATAACGCTACGTTCTCCTAACGGTAATAATTGACACTATGAGTAATTTATTTAGTTGCTTACCAAGCAAGAAATACTTCACATTATTATCAAATATTTTAAATGTAATATGTAGGTATTTTTACTTTCATTTATGAGTCCCTCGGTCGGCTTCATATGGCTCTCTGTCGACCTCTCTGTTGAGGGTCGACAGAGAGCCCTATGACACAGAGACAGAGACGATCCTCTGTTGACCTGAGAGCCTCCATCGGCCTGAGAGGGTCCTCCGTCGGCCTGAGTGGACCTTCCGTCGGCCTGAGTGGACCCTCTGTCGGCCTGAGAGGACCGTACGTCGCCCTGAGAGGGCCCTCCGTCGGCCTGAGAGGGCCCTCCGTCGGCCTGAGTGGACCTTCCGTCGGCCTGAGTGGACCCTCTGTCGGCCTGAGAGGGCCCTCCGTCGGCCTGAGTGGACCTTCCGTCGGCCTGAGTGGACCCTCTGTCGGCCTGAGAGGGCCGTACGTCGCCCTGAGAGGGCCCTCCGTCGGCCTGAGAGGGCCCTCCGTTGGCCTGAGAGGGCCCTCCGTCGGCATGAGAGGGCCCTCCGTCGTTCTGAGAGGGCCCTCCGTCGGTTTGAGAGGGCCCTCCGTCGGTTTGAGAGGGCCCTCTGTCGGCCTGAGAGGGTCCTCCGTCTGCCTGAGAAGGCCCTCCGTCGGCCTGAGAGGGCCCTCCGTTGGCCTGAGAGGGCCTTCTGTCGGCCTGTCGTGTCCTACGTCGGCCTGAGAGGGCCCTCTACAGATCGACAGGGCCCTGAATGCTGTAAGAGGGCCCTTTACAGATCGGTAGGGCCATCCAAATGCCGATAGAGGCCCTATTCAGGTCGGCAAGCCCTATACAAATGCTGGCTGAGGCCCGCAGCAGATTGGCAGGGTTCTCTAAAGGTAAAAGGCCAGAGGGGTCCGCTGGCCAGAGGGGCCCGCTGGCCTCCAGGGTGTGGGGGGGGGGGGGGGGCATGGCCCCTGTAGCCCCCCTTGGAGACGCCTATGCACCAGGTCAGGTTAAAGTGGAAACATAGTTCATCAGATAGATAGTTACAAAGCGGCGTGTTTGGCCAACTCTTCGCCTAAAATTGTCATTTTTAAGTTTGATGACCAGTGGTGTCTACACTATCTATCTGAGCTCAAAACTGAGTATATCAATGCGAAGGTGCGTTCCAAGAGCTTTTGAGTGTTTTTTTGTTCGGTTTGTTCCTACCTGAAGAAGTTCATATTTGGGGAAAATTTACATTTGATGATGTTATTTGACCTTGAAGACCAAGTGTCATGCCTAGGGGCATGACAATTGCACATAATAGAGTTCTCTACAGCCCCTCCTACCTCCCAAATTTCGTTATTATAGGTCTTATAGGAGCTGAGATATCAGGGGGCGACTTCCCCCCTTCCAGGACGCGTAATTCTCAGACCCCTTCACCTTCCAGTGTGCGTGGTGAACGGAGAATCCACGTGACTGACCTGTTCATTACACATTATCATTTACTTTTTGCATGCTCTCTAATGGCTGTTTGTGCGTTCCGCTACGCCAATCGATTCCGAAGAATTTGAAGGAAAAAAAAAGAGCTCGCTAAAATTAGAACCCATCAACTATGGACAACACAACGACCGAGTTTATCTTCGCTAACTTAAAAGCCTGTTAATATGGGCGGCCTGCCGTCAACGCAGCGCGGTGATGTCACCCGTTTGAGCCAGATCTGAATAGTGTGGGACTTCGGAAACTCGCGGCCGGGCAGGGTCAGGCCATGACCGGCGGCGGCCACACTGTGGCCTATGACGTCACATCGTGTACAGCCTCGACGTTGGTCGAGCCGGGCCGGCGCCCAGTCCCGGTCAGAGGCTACGTTTGGAAAATATGGTACATACAATTGTCTAAAAGTACCATTTGTAGCGATCGGAGGTGGCTGGAAATTTGTCACGGTCTCGTTGAATAGCTGAGCTAGTGGACAGAGCTACGTTTTTCAACATGCCATGCACCGTTTGTCCGTGACTGGTCGAAAGCCCGCTCCGTAAGCCGGGTCGGCGGCGCGCAGTGCTCAGCTCGCGTATCGCGAGGGGCGATTCTGTGTGCGAGGCGCGGGCGGGAGTGCGCCGTAGTGCCGACACGGGGAGCGCTTGGCTTTGATGCAGCCGTGCAACCAACCAAACCATCTAATAGCTTTGCATTATATGAGACCTTGTGCAGAGCATGACGAATCGGTAGACATGCCATTGGTCTGAATTTTCGCCATACCATACGCGATTTGAATCCTGTAAACGTCCACGGCTATCGTACTATATAATACTGCATGAGGCCGGTGTAAATAAATTGTCAAGACCGAGGTGCTTTCTTGATATTTGAACGAGGCCGAGGCCGGCCAAACGAAAGGGGCGCGAATTCGGACAAAATATCGATTTAAAAAAGGCCCTCGACAGATTTGTGAAAAGTTTACATCGCTGAATTCTGCGTGAGCTGAGCTTTCCAATGGTGCATGTCCCGTAGTTTGAGCCATCCGAACCCTTCCAACGAACCGTGAGGCGGTAGTGTAGTGTCCTTTCTTTTAAACTGGAACAGAACAGTCTTTCGCAGTCCAGTAGAATGTTTACCACGGTATTCTCACATAGGTAATGGTATCGGATGCTTTTGGAACGATTTTTAAATGGATGGGACCAAAAGCTTCTGCACTCTGCACAATTAGCGCTTCGCGCTCGCTCGTCCTTCCGTGGTGTATGGGAAAAATATGATTATGAGCGGCCCGGCCCAACCCGTGATGACGCTTTTGAGAAGCTGATATCTCTGCAACTGCTCGTCCGATTGACAAGCGGGCTTCTTTGCTGACCAGCCCCATCCAACCTACCCTGTTTGAGACCAGTGCCAACTCATGTGGGTGACTACCACTGCGCGTGGCGCGTGCCGCGTGAGGGGTGTTGAAAAGTGTTTTCTCGCAAAAACTTCGCAACGGTTGGGCAGATTATGTGCAACTTTGGTGTGTGATTAGGGACCTCTCGGCCGCCACTTTCCCACAAGTCAGGGGTGTCACATGCGCACGCAGTGTCAGAAAATTGGTCTGTTAATCCATTTTTCTGAACTTGGAAGTTTTGTTCCGTGAAAACTTTGACTGTAATTTTTTTTTAGTCTGCGGGTGCTGTCGAGCACCCGCAAACGTTTTGGCTGACGAGCATAAAAAACGTTTTGGCTGACGAGCATAAAAATATATTAATACGTGACTTTCCGAACAATGGCCAGAACGTGACAGTGATACGACACAAATTGTGCAAAACAAATCGTAAGGCGAAACCTCCAAATTCCAAACATCCGAGATTTTTGCAGTTATTTTTGGAAGGAAAACTGGTACTTTGCCAAGAAATAAACCATTTTTTTAAACTTCCCAAAAAAGTTTTTGCGTATTCAGGTTACAACCCCGCCACCGATACCATCGTCATCGGGGCCATGGATAACCCTGGGACACTAAAAACACGTTCTGCAAAAGTCGGTATTACTGAGACTGAGACTTGAGCCCAGTTTCCCATATACGCATATGCAACGATACAAGGCACCTTTTTAACATACGAACCGGGAGTCTCGGTCCCCGACTACAGCCAAGACCATATATGTACAGGAAATACTACTGACGATTCATCAACTTTCCACATAATAATATACGCACATATTGGCATATATAAAAATAGGTTGAGTAGAAACGCGTATCAAAAATTACGCAAAGATTACTGGTATACGCATTACACAATTTGTTCCGCCGCTGTCGACAAATTTGTTCCGCAAACTTAGATCGTGGAACCACTTTTCTGACACTGTGCGCACGTGCACACCCCTATTCTATATCTCAGGAACAGATGAGCCGATTGTGTTCAGATTTGGTGTGTGGCTAGGGACCTCTCAGCCGCCGGGGCGTTCCAGGATAGATCGACCAGTGCCTTACACCCTCATATTTAAAAACAATCTAAGATTGGGTTTATTGGGTAGTCTTAGGCCCTGAAGACGACTGTGCTAATATTTTTTCCTCGCCGAGCAACGGTCACCGAGTTATAGCCTCCGGGAATTTCGAGAGTTCACGCTGCATGCATTTTTTTAATGTCCCATAACTTGTAGATAAACGACCTGAAACTTAAAACCTATATACCGATGAACTCGCCATCATGCAAGGAAACTTTTGGCTATCTCGAATTTGTTGATTTTTGGCTTTTTGATTTTGTGACCTGGTGACCTTTTCTTACGTGACCTATCTCTTGACCTTTTCCCAGTCGAAGCCTGTATTTTTGACTCAAAACCAAATTGAGTTTAATCAATTACCTTTCGATAAAAAAGGTGGATATAGCCTATTAAATGCCCCCTTTCAGCTTCGCAAAAAAACGTATGGTGGCGCTGCGATCGTTACCCATGTATATCTCGGGATTGGGTAAATATATCAAGGTGGGGTCAACGCCAGTGGATTGGGTAGGTGATTCTGAGCAATAAATATGTGTATGACTTTGTGACCCGTGGTCAAGGTCAAGGTCATAATTTAGGTCAAACTTGTGAATAATTTCCGTTTGCTGTACGTACGGGATTTTGTGATTATTCCCGGGGTATTGCACCGAGTTTAGACAAGGACGATTCTAGAAGGTCATTTTGGAACGCGCTAAAACTATCTGCGGGGATGCAAAAAGTTAGAAAATTTCCAAACTTGATCGGAAGTCACTTTGTCACCATTTGGTCGATCGATCTGGTTGCTCAGTACTGGATTATTTGGCCATGGAACACATTTGCAAGCGCATCTCATTGTATTCTGAGCGTCAGTGTGCGATAACATCATATGCTCACTTCTTCCCCCTGACATTTTGCATGAATGGAACCATGCGCACATGTGAACAGAACCGTACGAAACCGGCTCGCAGCCATACTACCTCGCATCAATGCGTCTGAATCACAAAACACCTCGAAGTACATGAGTGGCTCTCGTCTAAAGTTTTGTCGAAATTATTCCGATTACTTTTTGTTCAGGTCAATATCGTGATCACCACCAGGCACGAAATGTCATCAAAGGCCAGAATTGTTTCAGTTTTAGTTATTAGCAATTTGCTCCAGAAACCCCCAAATATTCCAGGTACTGCGATAGCTAGGAAGTGGAACAACCTGAAAAGCAAAGAAGTGGTCTTAAATTTGTAATTGCTTGGGTGTACTCTATTTTTAGATCAGGTCGATAGTATAGGTTCCAGCGGTCACCACAGGTCACATCATTTTGGTCAAAAAGTTGTTAGTACAAACTTCTTCTCTCATAAATATATAGGTAAACGATAGAAAGGTATTCTGCCGTTATCCTGTTCTTCTCGTCATGTACTTCGAACCATGTCCATAATGATCGGGTTAGGTCAAATTCAAATTTTAACCTCGGGTCAAGATCATCCCAGGTTATGTGGTACCCAGGTAGGTCATGTGCACATTTACGGAAGTGTCTCGACGAGATAAACACATTGGTGTCGGTCTCATGTCTATATCTTTATTTCATTAAGAGTTATTAGCAGGAAGTGGTGGTGACCTCAAATGACCCCAGCTGACCAACTGACCATGAGGCGATCACTGAGTAAAATTGTGCTTGGGTCATCAAGAATGAGCTAAAATAACATGTTGAAACAATTTGTCTACTCGTTACCGTTTTAGCGGAAGCGTTTGTACATTTTCCCGTTAACTTATATTGGGGAAGTCACGAGATCGAACTGACCTAAGTTCACCGATATTAATCAAACAAATCCGAGATAGCAGAATTGTGGGTACTTATGACCTGATTAAATCATGTGTCACATCTCTCAGTCAAACACTGTAGTTGTGGCTCGACCACATCCTTCTTTGGAGGTGGGACCACTTGACGTGACCTGGTGACCTCACCTGAGATGACCCGAGGTCAACAAAATACTAAAGGTGCGCAATTCATGCCGAAACAGATGTGCCAGAAACGGTGGTGCTGCACGCCGCCATTGTGATCTTCCCGATAAGAAAAAATCGGGTTTGTCCCAACCCAATCTCCCAAACGCCGCACCCGGGCACAACAAGGGTTAATGCAAAAACAAACAAAGCCAGACGAGAATACCCCGGAAATACTCACAACAATCCCGTACGTACAGCAAACGGAAATTATTTACAAGTTTGACCTAAATTATGTCCTTGACCTTGACCTCGGGTCACAAAGTCTTACAATATTTCTTGCTCAGAATCACCTATCCAATCCACTGGCGTTGACCGCACCTCGATATATTTACCCAATCCGGAGATATACATGGGTAACATTCGCAGCGCCACCTATACGGGTTTTCGCGAAGCTAAAAGGGGGCATTTAATAGGCTATATCCAATTTTTTATCGAAAGGTAATTTATAAAACTCAATTTGGCTTTGAATCAAAAGTACAGGTTTTGATTGGGAAAATGTAGGTCATATGTAGGTAATAGGTCACGCAAGAAAGGATCACAAGGACATACAATACAAAAATAAAGGAATGCATTATTTTTAGATAGCCAAAGTTTCATTGCATCATGGCAAGTTCATTTGTATATATATTTTAATGTTTCAGGTCGTTTAACCACAAGTTATGGGCCATCAAAAAAAGGCCTGCAGCGTGACTTTACGAAATTGCCGGAGTCTATAACTCGGTCACCGTTGCTTGGCGAGGAAAAATATTTACATAGCCGTCTTCAGGGCCTACGAATACCCTATAGACCCAATCTTTGATTTTTCTGAGAGATGAAGGTGTAACATTGACCCTCCGACTGGTCGATCTGTCCTGGAACGCCCCCACCGCCTTTCCACAAGTCAGGGGTGGGGTGCCTCTGTACGTGCGCACGTGCTCACCCCCCTATTCTACATCTCAGGAACGGCCGAGCCGATTGTGTTCAAATTTGGTGTGTGGTTAGGAACCTCTTAGCCGCCACTTTCCCACAAGTCAGGGGTGGGGTGCCTCTGCACGTGCGCACGTGCTCACCTTTTATGTATCTCTGAAACTACTTGACCGATCGAGTTGAAATTCACCATACATTTCGTTTGCGCTCGCTCGTTCATCGTCAACTACGGCGCTTTACTGGTATTAATATCCAGACAATTATGGCATACGACACAGGAAAACTAACACATCGGTGGACGCGTTTCGTCATTAGAGACTTCATCAGCACCTTTGGTTACAAGGTGAAATTGCATATTTACATCTAATTCATATTATATTATATAGTATATTCATATCACACATATTCATATAATTCATTATCATGAATGATATGATCATTCATTATCATTCATATCATTCCTTATTCATATAATTCATTATCATTCATATAATTCATTATCATTCATATAATTCATTGTCATTCATATAATTCATTATCATTCATATAATTCATTATCATTCATATCATTCATATCATTCATATCATTCATATCATGCATTATCATTCATATAGTTAATTTCCATTCATATAATTCATTATCATTCATGTCATTCATGTCATTCATTATCATGCAATTATCATTAATTATCATTAATTATCATTCATTATAATTCATTATCATTCATTATCATTCATTATCATTCATTAGCATTCATTATCATTCATTATCATTCATTATCTTTCATATCATTCATATAATTCATTATCATTCATATTCATATCATTCATATCATATTCATTTTATATGTTGTATATTTGCATTCATTCATATAATTATATAATTTCATATTGTAACCAAAGGTGCTGATGAAGTTTCTAATGACAAAACGCGTCCACCAATGTGTTAGCTTTCCTGTGTCGTATTCCACTCTTTTTGTACTTGACCCCTCACGGTTCGGGCAGGGTGCCAGCAGTGTCGAGCGCTGCCGGTAGAAGGTGCTATATTTCTGTAGAAGGAGCAATTTATCGTCCTTGGTCTATCTGTTACTAACCTTGCACCTCTACTGATCCGATCCCGACCCCTGGCATTCCTTCCTTATCAGTTGTGAGGGGCTGCCCACAAGACGGGAGTAACTTGAGTCAATTACGCAATCGGGCACAACCCTTTATTTATTGCAAACGGTCTGGTTATTTATTCACCTTTTTTGGAAGGATTCAATCACGATTCATTTTGGAATACGAATGGTGCAGTCACCGTTTGATTCATGGATAACCATTTTGAGAAATGATTCTTTCCGATTACAATTTTTTTTTTTATAATCAAATAACGTTTGACTCATCATTGAAATAGCATTGCACAGTCTTTTTGATTCAATCAGCCTTGTTTCTATGCGGGTTTTGATTCAATCATGATTCATTAATCAAAAAGTCTGGTGGTGAATCGATTCTTCTCTGATTCAAGGGATTCTGATTGAACGATTATAATCGATTCAGTCAGAGTCGAATAAATAACCAGTCTGGATGCAAACTGCATATTCTGACGAAATTTTCAAGTATTCACCATTCCGCATTTCCAACCGAAAGGCAAGCGATGTGAAGTTGGCAATTTCTGGCGCAAAGGCCGAATGACTGAGCGGCCCAAAAGTATTGGCCAAATGTGGAGTGCGTGGCAGCGTGAGCAGTGAGCAGCATGTCTGACGGCGTGACTGCTTAGTTGAAGCTTGGCCGCGCGTCCCTTTTCTCCTGATCGGTCTATTTCTGATCTGATTCAGCTCATCACATAAGCCAGTATTGGCTGCAGTTTAATTTGGCTGCGCTGTGGGCTGTGGTTGGTTGTCTGTGCAGGTGTGCTGGAAGATCAGCCGCATCGGGCGATAAAAACTCTCCGTTGTGGCGCCGTGCCAGAAGGGGAGGGTGCTGGCTCTGCTGCCAGGAGCCAGCACCGCGCCAGCACCGCGTCAGCACCGTGTCAGCACCGCGTCAGCGCCGTGCCAGGAGGGGAGGGTGCTGGCTCTGCTGCCAGGAGCCAGCACCGCGCCAGCACCGCGCCAGGAAGGGAGGGTGCTGGCTCTGCTGCCAGGAGCCAGCACCGCGCCAGCACCGCGCCAGCACCGCGCCAGCACCGCGCCAGGAGGGGAGGGTGCTGACTCTGCTGCCAGGAGCCAGCACCGCGCCAGCACCGCGCCAGCACCGCGCCAGCACCGCGCCAGCACCGCGCCAGCACCGCGCCAGCACCGCGTCAGCGCCGTGCCAGAAGGGGAGGGTGCTGGCTCTGCTGCCAGGAGCCAGCACCGCGCCAGCACCGCGCCAGCACCGCGCCAGCACCGCGCCAGCGCCGTGCCAGGAGGGGAGGGTGCTGGCTCTGCTGCCAGGCTGCCGCCTCCTGGTCTGTGCGCATGGCTGGCAGGCCGGGATATACAGCCCCCATCAGTCCCCAGACGTAGTGCTGGAGACGGCTGATGTTGGCCCGGGGATTGTATAGGGGAGAGCTGGCTCGCCCAACTAGTCCGTCCGCAGGCATCCAGGGCACATGACGGCCGAAACCTGCGGCTGACGATGCCCCATTCTACCCCTATCTACTTATCCACGTGCTGCCACGTGATAGGTCCGTGGACTTGCACCCTGCGAGGGTGAACTCGTGCACTAATCGACCCACTATTCATGTTGTCTTTTATACGCTCCTATTTTATCAATATATTTTGAATATTAAAGTTTCTACTCGCCCAACATTAAAAGACGCTTCAAACAACCTCTGGATAGTCCCTTTCAGCACATCTCTTTCAACACATATACACATGCAGTTTGTGTAATGTGTATTCCCGGCTTGTAGTGATGGAGAACGTCTCAGACGAAACTTGCTCACCTGCTAAATGTATCAAAACACCGCTTTTGGCATATCGTGCGCAATACCAGTGTACCAGAGACACCAGTGTTGTATAATAAACATGATGTTGGTGCGTGGTCGTAAATGTAGGGAAGTACACTGCGCAATACGACACCAGTGTTGTATAGTAAACATGATGTTGGTGCGTGGTCGTAAATGTAGGGAAGTACACTGCGCAATACGACACCAGTGTTGTATAGTAAACATGATGTTGGTGCCTGGTCGTAAATGTAGGGATGTACACTGCGCAATACGACACCAGTGTTGTATAATAAACATGATGTTGGTGCGTGGTCGTAAATGTAGGGATGTACACTGCGCAATACGACACCAGTGTTGTATAATAAACATGCTTTTGGTGCGTGGTCGTAAATGTAGGGATGTACACTGCGCAATACGACACCAGTGTTGTATAATAAACATGCTTTTGGTGCGTGGTCGTAAATGTAGGGATGTACACTGCGCAATACGACACCAGTGTTGTATAATAAACATGCTTTTGGTGCGTGGTCGTAAATGTAGGGATGTACACTGCGCAATACGACACCAGTGTTGTATAATAAACATGCTTTTGGTGCGTGGTCGTAAATGTAGGGATGTACACTGCGCAATACGACACCAGTGTTGTATAATAAACATGCTTTTGGTGCGTGGTCGTAAATGTAGGGATGTACACTGCGCAATACGACACCAGTGTTGTATAGTAAACATGCTTTTGGTGCGTGGTCGTAAATGTAGGGACGTACACTGCGCAATACGACACCAGTGTTGTATAGTAAACATGCTTTTGGTGCGTGGTCGTAAATGTAGGGATGTACACTGCGCAATACGACACCAGTGTTGTATAGTAAACATGATGTTGGTGCGTGGTCGTAAATGTAGGGAAGTACACGTCCTTTCAGGCGATATCTGGGGTTACAGCTCCACCTGACATATTTGATGTTGAGATTAAACATGATACGCTAGTATAAGTTATAAGTAATAGTTCATAGTAAGCTGAAGCTGTCGACGGGAAGACGGAAACTCCACACAAAAATGAGCCTGACTGTCCGCCACTACGACTAATTTTCCCCCTCAATCACGAGGTGCGCTCGCGCTAGTTGTTTAATACGGATGGTCTCCCTCCGTCTATCATTCACTCTGTTCTCCACTATGGTGCCGCTCTGCCCGGCTTAGGGCACGGCACGTCTCTTGTTTATCTGACCGCGCTGTGTTCTCCACTATGGTGCCGCTCTGCCCGGCTTAGGGCACGGCACGTCTCTTATTTATCTGACCGCGCTGTCACTTTTTGTTGAGAGGCCCCGACAGCATTTACATGTACTTTGGTTGGCTAGACAGCACTTTGAACTGCTGGACATTGCGTTCTCTGCCAGTGCAGTTGCTGACAAAATGTGGCTTCACCGTCTGGTCAGTCGGTCGGAACGCACATGCCATCATGCCACGGGTGACGCCATGGTGACGTCACCACCGGTACGCGGAAGGTTAGGTAGGATAGGGTTTGGTTAGGTCAGGTCTTGGTTGGTTGCCAATTATTGGTTTTGGTGTGACGCCATCTACACAGCGTAATGGCCAACCAACGCCCGAAGTGCGAATGCCAAGGCGTTATTGTAAGGCCGCGGCCGGGACGCCTCAACGCAGCTCGGCCTTCACCTCCCCCCCCCCCCCCCCTCCACGAAACATTAGCCGAGCCAGCCGGCCTGGCTGACTGGTGTCGTCACTCCAAGTGTTCCCCGACCTTTCCCAACCCAGTGTTTGTCATCGATTCAGGCTGCATACGGCGACGATCTGACCATCCTGTCACCGTCAGTCGTCACCGGCTGTACCAACTGTGTTCACCGTCACCGGCTGAACCAACTGTGTTCACCGTCACCGGCTGTACCAACTGTGTTCACCGTCACCGGCTGTACCAACTGTGTTCACGGTCACTGGCTGTACCAACTGTGTTTACCGTCACCGGCTGTACCAACTGTGTTCACCGTCACCGGCTGTACCAACTGTGTTCACCGTCACCGGCTGTACCAACTTTGTTCACCGTCACCGGCTGTACCACTACCAACTGTGTTCACCGTCACCGGCTGTACCAACTGTGTTCACCGTCACCGGCTGTACCACTACCAACTGTGTTCACCGTCACCGGCTGTACCACTACCAACTGTGTTCACCGTCACCGGCTGTACCACTACCAACTGTGTTCACCGTCACCGACTGTACCACTACCAACTGTGTTCACCGTCACCGGCTGTACCAACTGTGTTCACCGTCACCGGCTGTACCACTACCAACTGTGTTCATCGTCACCGGCTGTACCACTACCAACTGTGTTCACCGTCACCGGCTGTACCACTACCAACTGTGTTCACCGTCACCGGCTGTACCAACTGTGTTCACCGTCACCGGCTGTACCAACTGTTTTCACCGTCACCGGCTGTACCAACTGTGTTTACCGTCACCGGCTGTACCACTACCAACTGTGTTCACCGTCACCGGCTGTACCACTACCAACTGTGTTCACCGTCACCGGCTGTACCACTACCAACTGTGTTCACCGTCACCGGCTGTACCAACTGTGTTCACCGTCACCGGCTGTACCACTACCGACTGTGTTCACCGTCACCGGCTGTATCACTACCAACTGTGTTCACCGTCACCGACTACCACTACCAACTGTGTTCACCGTCACCGGCTGTACCACTACCAAATGTGTTCACCGTCACCGGCTGTACCACTGCCAACTGTGTTCACCGTCACCGGTCGTACCAACTGTGTTCACCGTCACCGGCTGTACCAACTGTGTTCACCGTCACCAACTGTGTTCACCGTCACCGGCTGTACCAACTGTGCTCACCGTCACCGGCTGTACCAACTGTGTTCACCGTCACCGGCTGTACCAACTGTGTTCACCGTGACCGACTGTACCAACTGTGTTTACCGTCACCGGCTGTACCACTACCAACTGTGTTCACCGTCACCGGTTGTACCAACTGTGTTGACCGTCACCGGCTGTACCAACTGTGTTCACCGTCACCGGCTGTACCAACTGTGTTCACCGTCACCGGCTGTACCAACTGTGTTCACCGTCACCGGCTGTGTTCACCGTCACCGGTTGTAACAACTGTGTTCACCGTCACCGGCTGTACCAACCGTGTTCACCGTCACTGACTGTACCAACTGTGTTCACCGTCACCGGCTGTACCACTACCAACTGTGTTCACCGTCACCGGCTGTACCACTACCAACTGTGTTCACCGTCACCGGCTGTACCACTACCAACTGTGTTCACCGTCACCGGCTGTACCAACTGTGTTCACCGTCACCGGCTGTACCAACTGTGTTTACCGTCACCGACTGTACCAACTGTGTTCACCGTCACCGGCCGTACCAACTGTGTTCACCGTCACCGGCTGTACCAACTGTGTTCACCGTCACCGGCTGTACCACTACCAACTGTGTTCACCGTCACCGGCTGTACCAACTGTGTTCGCCGTCACCGGCTGTACCAACTGTGTTTACCGTCACCGACTGTACCAACTGTGCTCACCGTCACCGGCCGTACCAACTGTGTTCACCGTCACCGGCTGTACCAACTGTGTTCACCGTCACCGGCTGTACCACTACCAACTGTGTTCACCGTCACCGGCTGTACCAACTGTGTTCACCGTCACCGGCTGTACCAACTGTGTTGGGTGTGAGGTGGTGTATCAGGCAGCCCGCTGTACCAACTATGCATCCCGGGTTAGGTGCTGTTTTATAGCAGAGTCTGTCTACAGAGGTCCGCACCTGTGTGACGGAGCTCTGTGTTGTATTGACGTGTGACGGGCGTCGGCTGTGTTGGCTGTATTGGGTCCAGAATGGAAGCCTGACTTTTGACCCGTTTTTCCTGTCAGTCGAACTAAATTGCAATGGGGTGTTTGCTTGCACTTTTGCTCGTCAAAGTTTGGCGCAGTGGAGTCTGGGAGGGCCCAATGTCATTTTGGCGCCATTTCATCCTGAATCTCCGGCAATGTTCAGAAAAACATCTGAGATACCCTTGATTACACACTGAATAGGTAGTTGAAAAGATGTTATTTGTCTCTCAGACTCTGGATACCAGATGATTCTTTCTTCCGATTCGGTAGTTGTATTCTTCCGATTCCGCCCGATTCAGTAGTTGTCGTATATCCCTTGTCTCTAGCTACATATATCTATCTGTTCTATTTCTGTTTATTCTTTATGCCTCTCAATTTATATTTTATCCCTGTCTAGTTTTGTCTGTCTATTCCTGTATCGCTGTACCTCGCTGACGTCTGTCTGTGTGGTGCTGTTTCTTCAGACGTGTCGCCGCGCCCGGCGCTGTCTGCCGTCTCCTCCCGAGCCCCGCGCGGGCCCAGCGCCGCCTCCACCGGCCGACGAGGCAGCGAGGAGTCGGCAGAGGACGCAGCGTCCTCCTCCGGCGCATTCCACCTGCGCGATGTCAGGGTGAGTCCAGTGACTTCCACCTGCGCAGTCTGCAAAGATCAAATTGTGTACGCTACGTCACACTCGAGTCACGGTCGTTGGACGGTGGGTGGAAATTTGTATGGAGACGCGCGTACTGTGGACGTTAGCCTGTACGAGCCGAACCGCTGCAGTGACCGGCATCATACCTCGCCCCCACGGCCCACAGCACGAGCTGCGGGAGCTGGAGGAGAAGCTACGGAAGACGATGGTGACGTCTGCGCAGCTGGACAACGACAAGTCGACGCTCAGCTACCAGGTGGAGCTGCTGAAGGACAAGCTGGAGGAGATGCAGGAGTCACACGCCCAGCTGCAGGTAATCACTGCTGTGGGACAGCAATTACTGGGCAACTGGCCTGTCAACTGATATGGCGCGCATATGGTGTGTGTGTGTGTGTGTGTGTGTGTGTGTGTGTGTGTGTGTGTGTGTGTGTGTGTGTGTGTGTGTGTGTGTGTGTGTGTGTGTGTGTGTGTGTGTGTGTGTGTGTGTGTGTGTGTGTGTGTGTGTGTGTGTGTGTGTGTGTGTGTGTGTGTGTGTGGGTGTGGGTGTGGGTGTGGGTGTGGGTGTGGGTGTGGGTGTGGGTGTGGGTGTGGGTGTGGGTGTGGGTGTGGGTGTGGGTGTGGGTGTGGGTGTGGGTGTGGGTGTGGGTGTGGGTGTGGGTGTGGGTGTGGGTGTGGGTGTGGGTGTGGGTGTGGGTGTGGGTGTGGGTGTGGGTGTGGGTGTGGGTGTGGGTGTGGGTGTGGGTGTGGGTGTGGGTGTGGGTGTGGGTGTGGGTGTGGGTGTGGGTGTGGGTGTGGGTGTGGGTGTGGGTGTGGGTGTGGGTGTGGGTGTGGGTGTGGGTGTGGGTGTGGGTGTGGGTGTGGGTGGGTGTGGGTGTGGGTGTGGGTGTGGGTGTGGGTGTGGGTGTGGGTGTGGGTGTGGGTGTGGGTGTGGGTGTGGGTGTGGGTGTGGGTGTGGGTGTGGGTGTGTGTGTGTGTGTGTGAAGAGTGGCCTGCCGTGCCGCAGCAGATGTGCTCACGGTAAACGGTATCGGACGGAATCGATATCCGTCGCAGGCAGGATCACAATCCTTTCTCCTGTCAAGTTATGGTCATCTGTGTTGTGTATGTTCGTTATCGGCTGCAAATTATGGCTTTGAAGCTTGTCCTGCCTTAGTGTAGTTTGCGTGCGAATAGTGTGCAACTGTAAGTGTCCACTCTGCTTCTACTATCCCCTCTTAAAGCAACCTCAGATATGTGTCGGCTTCACTTTATGCTTTTGTTCCACAGCGAGAGCACCGAACGCGATGTAGCGAGCACGAACAGTTGAAACGGGTATCAAACAGGCTAAAGGAGGATTTCGAATGCTGTAAAAAGCTGCTGGAAGAGCGAGACAAGCTGATCGCAGTGAGTAAAAGCGACCCTACGGCTGTGCTGGCTATGTAATACAGTATACATAACAACTATTATGCAACTTTGTTAAATTCACATGCAGGCTTAGAACAGCACACACTATGTGTTTTCGAACTTCGAGTGTAACATACATACTTCGAGTATAACATTCTACCGTGGTGTTGTCAAGTTGTCGTGTATGACTAAATATATGATAAAACAGCGCATTGCAGATGTGCGTTTATTCTCAATGTGCGTACCATGCCGCCCGAGTCAGTAGTCGGTCTGCTCGCTGAACTCAATCTGTCGACGATCGGCGTCCACACCTACCATCGCTAGCAAGACGAAACTGACTGACTGACTGTCCACGCCCACAGCAGGACGGTCTGGTGCTGGTCGGTACTGTGTACTGGCGAGTCTGACTCACAGCAGGACGGTCTGGTGCTGGTCGGTACTGTGTACTGGCGAGTCTGACTCACAGGAGGACGGTCTGGTGCTGGTCGGTACTGTGTACTGGCGAGTCTGACTCAAAGCAGGACGGTCTGGTGCTGGTCGGTACTGTGTACTGGCGAGTCTGACTCACAGGAGGACGGTCTGGTGCTGGTCGGTACTGTGTACTGGCGAGTCTGACTCAAAGCAGGACGGTCTGGTGCTGGTCGGTACTGTGTACTGGCGAGTCTGACTCACAGGAGGACGGTCTGGTGCTGGTCGGTACTGTGTACTGGCGAGTCTGACTCACAGGAGGACGGTCTGGTGCTGGTCGGTACTGTGTACTGGCGAGTCTGACTCACAGGAGGACGGTCTGGTGCTGGTCGGTACTGTGTACTGGCGAGTCTGACTCACAGGAGGACGGTCTGGTGCTGGTCGGTACTGTGTACTGGCGAGTCTGACTCACAGGAGGACGGTCTGGTGCTGGTCGGTACTGTGTACTGGCGAGTCTGACTCACAGGAGGACGGTCTGGTGCTGGTCGGTACTGTGTACTGGCGAGTCTGACTCACAGGAGGACGGTCTGGTGCTGGTCGGTACTGTGTACTGGCGAGTCTGACTCACAGGAGGACGGTCTGGTGCTGGTCGGTACTGTGTACTGGCGAGTCTGACTCAAAGCAGGACGGTCTGGTGCTGGTCGGTACTGTGTACTGGCGAGTCTGACTCTGTTGTCTCTGACTCACAGGAGGACGGTCTGGTGCTGGTCGGTACTGTGTACTGGCGAGTCTGACTCAAAGCAGGACGGTCTGGTGCTGGTCGGTACTGTGTACTGGCGAGTCTGACTCTGTTGTCTCTGACTCACAGGAGGACGGTCTGGTGCTGGTCGGTACTGTGTACTGGCGAGTCTGACTCTGTTGTCTCTGACTCACAGGAGGACGGTCTGGTGCTGGTCAGTACTGTGTACTGGCGAGTCTGACTCTGTTGTCTCTGACTCACAGGAGGACGGTCTGGTGCTGGTCGGTACTGTGTACTGGCGAGTCTGACTCACAGGAGGACGGTCTGGTGCTGGTCGGTACTGTGTACTGGCGAGTCTGACTCACAGGAGGACGGTCTGGTGCTGGTCAGTACTGTGTACTGGCGAGTCTGACTCTGTTGTCTCTGACTCACAGGAGGACGGTCTGGTGCTGGTCGGTACTGTGTACTGGCGAGTCTGACTCACAGGAGGACGGTCTGGTGCTGGTCGGTACTGTGTACTGGCGAGTCTGACTCACAGGAGGACGGTCTGGTGCTGGTCGGTACTGTGTACTGGCGAGTCTGACTGTTGTCTCTGACTCACAGGAGAATGGTCTGGTGCTGGTCGGAGATGAGGAGGACTCGGAGTCAGAGTCACCAGCGGACGCAAAGAGGCCACAGAAGGCGCTTGTCTCACAGAATGCCGCACAACTGCTGGACAAGGCAGGCGGCGGCACGCTCGGTAAGCCGCCTATACAGTAGAACAACAGCGAACAACTGTGCCACTTAAAGGGAATAGTTCACCTTTAACATGGGGTTTTGGACTGAGATAGCAGATTTGTAGAGCAGATCTAAAAATGGTTTGTGGTGAAAGAATTACCTCTCTACGTTAAGTAATTTCGACACAGGACTAGTGGGCCCGATTTCAATCCCGCTGTTCCGGGCCACGATCGGGGAATGAACGCTCGCCGCCGCGCCGCCGGAGGCAGGTACACTCTCTGGCACGTAGTCTGGTCACGACGCCTCGTTAATATCCGCTCAGCCGCCCGGGCGGCGCGGCGGCCCTTGTCAGAGACTGTACTTGGCGTCAGGCGGAGTGGGGCGGAGCCAGAACGCCATCTGCTATCGTACGATTTCTCGTGAAATAGAAAGAGAAACTTACTTCTTTCTCCACATATATCCATCAGTTGTCCAAACCAAAGTCATATTCACAGTTTTGAGCTCAAGATGCACCTAACGGTTGAACTTCAAGACAACTTTCAAGGTGACCTATTCCCTTTAACGTGAGAACTGCTGAGATCCTAGATATGTTTTAAGATTTTGTGGAGAAATCTCTGATCAGGGATCCTTCGCTGGAATATGTGCATTGATATCCATCCGTACCCGTCATGATCCATTGGCATCCTCTGGTCTCCCGTAACCAGGCCGTGACGTGTGTCGTGCCTTTATGACTCGTATCTCTCTATGTCTGGCCGTGAAGTGTGTCGTGCCTTTATGACTCTTATCTCTCTGTCTGGCCGTGACGTGTGTCGTGCCTTTATGACTCTTATCTCTCTGTCTGGCCGTGACGTGTGTCGTGCCTTTATGACTCTTATCTCTCTGTCTGGCCGTGACGTGTGTCGTGCCTTTATGACTCGTATCTCTCTATGTCTGGCCGTGACGTGTGTCGTGCCTTTATGACTCGTATCTCTCTGTCTGGCCGTGACGTGTGTCGTGCCTTTATGACTCGTATCTCCATGTCTGACCCGCAGACAGCCGACTGCGGCGTCTCGGAGAGGAGAAGAACGAGCTGGAGGACCAGCTGCGCCGACTGAAGCTCGAGCTCGAGGAGGAGCGGCACATGAACGCGCGCGCCCGCATCTCGGGCTCGGGCGCCGGCGCCGAGTCTGACCAAGTACAACGCGAGGTGGCGCGGCAGGTGGGCGAGTACCGGTTCAAACTGCAGAAGGCCGACCAGGACATCACCAACCTACAGACGGCGGTGAGTGGGACGTGTCGAGACGTGTCGAGACGTACCGGGCCGCAGTCACACTGGGCTCAGTCACGGCCGAGTGCCGGTGGGTCATCTATTTCCGTGTCCTGTTAACTTATTAATGTATGTATGCTCAGTTCCTAAACCATATGCATTACAAACAAATGTTATTCTACGACGTGTCGGAAGTATTTTAACGGTTGTATTTAAAAGATACTACAGCATTGCAATACTCGAGCCGATGCGACACGCGTGTTGCATCGCCTCAGTTGTCGCTATATCTGCTCACCGCAGCGTCACAGTTGTGAATTTGGTACAGTTGTGGCGTCTGGTCCTTGCAATTTGAAACTCTCACACCAGCCGCCAGTTGCTGCGTGTAGCCTGCCGCGGTGACTCGCGGTGCCTCTGCCGCGGTGTGTCTGTGGCACGGTGTTCTGGCTTCCCCACCAACGCCATGAGTCTGACCCTGCCTCTGATCCTGCCTCTGGCCCTGCCTCTGATCCTTCCTCTGACCCTGCCTCTGACCCTGCCTCTGATCCTACCTCTGATCCTGCCTCTGACCCTGCCTCTGATCCTGCCTCTGACCCTTCCTCTGACCCTGCCTCTGCCTCTGACCCTGACCCTTCCTCTGACCCTGACCCTTCCTCTGACCCTGCCTCTGACCCTGCCTCTGACCCTGCTTCTGACCCTGCCTCTGACCCTGCCTCTGACCCTGCCTCTGACCCTGCCTCTGACCCTGCCTCTGACCCTGGCTCTGACCCTTCCCCTGACCCTGCCTCTGACCCTGCCTCTGACCCTGCCTCTGACCCTGCCTCTGACCCTGCCTCTGACCCTGCCTCTGACCCTGCCTCTGACCCTGCCTCTGACCCTGCCTCTGACTCTGCCTCTGACCCTGCCTCTGACCCTGCCTCTGACCCTTCCCCTGACCCTGCCTCTGATCCTGCCTCTGCCTCTGATCCTGCCTCTGCCTCTGCCTCTGACCCTGCCTCTTCCTCTGACCCTGCCTCTGCCTCTGACCCTGCCTCTGACCCTGGCTCTGACCCTTCCCCTGACCCTGCCTCTGACCCTGCCTCTGACCCTGCCTCTGACCCTGCCTCTGACCCTGCCTCTGCCTCTGACCCTGCCTCTGCCTCTGACCCTGCCTCTGCCTCTGACCCTGCCTCTGCCTCTGACCCTGCCTCTGACCCTGCCTCTGACCCTGCCTCTGACCCTGCCTCTGACCCTGCCTCTGACCCTGCCTCTGACCCTGCATCTGACCCTGCCTCTGACCCTGCCTCTGACCCTGCATCTGACCCTGCCTCTGACCCTGCCTCTGACCCTGCCTCTGACCCTGCCTCTGACCCTGCCTCTGACTCTGACCCTGACCCTGCCTCTGACTCTGCCTCTAACTCTGCCTCTGCCTCTGACCCTGCCTCTGACCGTGCCATGCCGTCCCGTCTACAGGTGCAGCGGCTAGAGAATCAGGTGGGGAGGTACAAGGGGGCCGCCGAGACCGCCGAGAAGTCGGAGGAGGAGCTCAAGGGAGAGAAGCGCAAGCTGCAGAGAGAGGTACGAACTGATAACTGAGGGTTCAGGGGTAGAGCTACAGGGAGGTATACTGAGGGCTCTCGGGGGTAGATGGGTCACATAGGTACATAGCGGTACACTGAGGGCTCTCAGGGGTAGGCGGGTTACTGAAAGAGGTACACTGAGGGCTCTCAGGGGTAGGCGGGTCACTGAGAGAGGTACAGAGCGGTACACTGAGGGCTCGCAGGGGTAGGCGGGTTACTGAGATTGGTACAGATAGGTACACTGAGGGCTCGCAGGGGTAGGCGGGTTACTGAGAGAGGTACACTGAGGGCTCTCAGGGGGTAGGCGGGTTACTGAGAGAGGTACACTGAGGGCTCTCAGGGGTAGGTGGGTTACTGAGAGAGGTACAGAGCGATACACTGAGGGCTCTCAGGGGTAGGCGGGTTACTGAGAGAGGTACACTAAGGGCTCTCAGGGGTAGGCGGGTTACTGAGATTGGTACAGATAGGTACACTGAGGGCTCTCAGGGGTAGGCGGGTTACTGAGAGAGGTACACTGAGGGCTCTCAGGGGTAGGCGGTCACTGAGATTGGTACAGATAGGTACACTGAGGGCTCTCAGGGGTAGGCGGGTTACTGAGAGAGGTACAGAGCGATACCATGAGGGCTCTCAGGGGTAGGCGGGTTACTGAGAGAGGTAAACTGAGGGCTCTCAGGGGTAGGCGGGTCACTGAGAGCGGTACACTGAGGGCTCTCAGGGGGTAGGCGGGTTACTGAGATTGGTACAGATAGGTACACTGAGGGCTGTCAGGGGTAGGCGGGTTACTGAGAGAGGTACAGAGCGATACCATGAGGGCTCTCAGGGGTAGGCGGGTTACTGAGAGAGGTACACTGAGGGCTCTCAGGGGTAGGCGGGTTACTGAGAGAGATACAGAGCGGTACACTGAGGGCTCTCAGGGGTAGGCGGGTTACTGAGAGAGGTACAGAGCGGTACACTGAGGGCTCTCAGGGGTAGGTGGGTTACTGAGAGAGGTACAGATAGGTACACTGAGGGCTCTCAGGGGTAGGCGGGTTACTGAGATTGGTACAGATAGGTACACAGGTCTCTCAGGGGTAGGCGGGTTACTGAGAGAGGTACACTGAGGGCTCTCAGGGGTAGGCGGGTAACTGAGAGAGGTACACTGAGGGCTCTCAGGGGGTAGGCGGGTTACTGAGATTGGTACACTGAGGGCTCTCAGGAGTAGGCGGGTTACTGAGAGAGGTACAGATAGGTACACTGAGGGCTCTCAGGAGTAGGCGGGTTACTGAGAGAGGTACAGAGCGGTACACTGAGGGCGCTCAGGGGTAGGCGGGTTACTGAGAGAGGTACATTGAGGGCTCTCAGGGGGTAGGCGGGTTACTGAGAGAGGTACACTGACGGCTCTCAGGGGTAGGCGGGTTAATGAGAGGGGTACACTGAGGGCTCTCAGGGGTAGGCGGGTTACTGAGATTGGTACACTGAGGGCTCTCAGGAGTAGGCGGGTTACTGAGAGAGGTACAGATAGGTACACTGAGGGCTCTCAGGGGTAGGCGGGTTACTGAGATAGGTACACTGAGGGCTCTCAGGGGTAGGCGGGTTACTGAGAGAGGTACACTGAGGGCTCTCAGGGGGTAGGCGGGTTACTGAGAGAGGTACAGATAGGTACACTGAGGGCTCTCAGGGGTAGGCGGGTTACTGAGAGAGGTACACTGAGGGCGCTCAGGGGTAGGCGGGTTACTGAGATAGGTACAGATAGGTACACTGAGGGCTCTCAGGGGTAGGCGGGTTACTGAGAGAGGTACACTGAGGGCTCTCAGGGGGTAGGCGGGTTACTGAGAGAGGTACACTGAGGGCTCTCAGGGGTAGGCGGGTCACTGAGAGAGGTACAGATAGGTACACTGAGGGCTCTCAGAGGTAGGCGGGTTACTGAGAGAGGTACACTGAGGGCTCTCAGGGGTAGGCGGGTTACTGAGAGAGGTACAGATAGGTACACTGAGGGCTCTCAGGGGTAGGCGTGTCACTGAGAGAGGTACAGATAGGTACACTGAGGGCTCTCAGGGGTAGGCGGGTTACTGAGAGAGGTACAGATCGGTACACTGAGGGCTCTCAGGGGTCGGCGGGTTACTGAGAGAGATACAGAGCGGTACACTGAGGGCTCTCAGGGGTAGGCGGGTTACTGAGATTGGTACAGAGCGGTACACTGAGGGCTCTCAGGGGTGGGCGGGTTACTGAGAGAGGTACATTGAGGGCTCTCAGGGGTAGGCGGGTTACTGAGAGAGGTACAGAGCGGTACACTGAGGGCTCTCGGGGGTAGGCGGGTTACTGAGAGAGGTACCGTGTCCAGGTATGTCGGTCACGTTTTCGTCTCTAAATTCTGCCGGCCAACAGGAATTGCGCGATCTGGTGGTGGGGTCAGGACCTGCGCAACAAGCTCTGCTTAGCGTGGGTCCTGACTTCGGAAATCCATCCATACAAAACATTCGGACTAAATAAAATTTAAAAAAAACACTGAGGGCTCTCATGGGTAGGCGGGTTGCTGAGAGAGGTACAGAGCGGTACACTGAGGGCTCTCAGGGGTAGGCAGGTTACTGAGATTGGTACAGATAGATACACTGAGGGCTCTCAGAGGTAGGCGGGTTACTGAGAGAGGTACACTGAGGGCTCTCAGGGGTAGGCGGGTCACTGAGAGAGGTACAGAGCGGTACACTGAGGGCTCTCAGGGGTAGGCGGGTCACTGGTAGAGGTACAGAGCGATACACTGAGGGCTCTCAGGGGTAGGCGGGTCACTGAGAGAGGTACACTGAGGGCTCTCAGGGCGGGTTACTGAGAGAGGTACACTGAGGGCTCTCAGGAGTAGGCGGGTTACTGAGATTGGTACAGATAGGTACACTGAGGGCTCTCAGGGGTAGGCGGGTTACTGAGAGAGGTACAGAGCGATACCATGAGGGCTCTCAGGGGTAGGCGGGTTACTGAGAGATACAGAGCGGTACACTGAGGGCTCTCAGGGGTAGGCGGGTTACTGAGAGAGGTACTCTGAGGGCTCTCAGGGGTAGGCGGGTTACTGAGAGAGGTACACTGAGGGCTCTCAGGGGTAGGTGGGTTACTGAGAGAGGTACAGAGCGGTACACTGTGGGCTCTCAGGGGTAGGTGGGTTACTGAGAGAGGTGCAGATAGTTACACTGAGGGCTCTCAGGGGTAGGCGGGTTACTGAGATTGGTACAGATAGGTACACTGAGGGCTCAGGGGTAGGCGGGTTACTGACAGAGGTACACTGAGGGCTCTCAGGGGTAGGCGGGTAACAGAGAGGTACACTGAGGGCTCTCAGGGGTAGGCGGGTTACTGAGAGAGGTACACTGAGGGCTCTCAGGGGTAGGCGGGTAACTGAGAGAGGTACACTGAGGGCTCTCAGGGGTAGGCGGGTCACAGAGAGGTACACTGAGGGCTCTCAGGGGTAGGCGGGTTACTGAGATTGGTACACTGAGGGCTCTCAGGAGTAGGCGGGTTACTGAGAGAGGTACAGATAGGTACACTGAGGGCTCTCAGGGGTAGGCGGGTTACTGAGAGAGGTACACTGAGGGCTCTCAGGAGTAGGCGGGTTACTGAGAGAGGTACAGATAGGAACACTGAGGGCTCTCAGGGGTAGGCGGGTCACTGAGAGAGGTACACTGAGGTCTCTCAGGGGTAGGCGGGTCACTGAGAGAGGTACACTGAGGGCGCTCAGGGGTAGGCGGGTTACTGAGATAGGTACAGATAGGTACACTGAGGGCTCTCAGGGGTAGGCGGGTTACTGATAGAGGTACACTGACGGCTCTCAGGGGTAGGCGGGTTACTGAGAGAGGTACACTGAGGGCTCTCAGGGGTAGGCGGGTTACTGAGAGAGGTACAGATAGGTACACTGAGGGCTCTCAGGGGTAGGCGTGTCACTGAGAGAGGTACAGATAGGTACACTGAGGGCTCTCAGGGGTAGGCGGGTTACTGAGAGAGATACAGAGCGGTACACTGAGGGCTCTCAGGGGTAGGCGGGTTACTGAGAGAGGTACACTGAGGGCTTTCAGGGGTAGGCGGGTTACTGAGAGAGGTACACTGAGGGCTCTCAGGGGTAGGCGGGTTACTGAGAGAGGTACACTGAGGGCTCTCAGGGTTAGGCGGGTTACTGAGATTGATACAGAGCGGTACACTGAGGGCTCTCAGGGGTGGGCGGGTTACTGAGAGAGGTACATTGAGGGCTCTCAGGGGTAGGCGGGTTACTGAGAGAGGTACCGTGTCCAGGTATGTCGGTCACGTAAAACTTTCGTCTCTAAATTCTGCCGGCCAACAGGAATTGCGCGATCTGGTGGGGGCCTGTGCAACAAGCTCTGCTTAGCGTGGGTCCTGACCTCGGAAATCCATCCATACAAAACATTCGGACAAAAAAAACAAAAAAAACACGGCTCTCATGGGTAGGCGGGTTACTGAGAGAGGTACAGAGCGGTACACTGAGCGCTCTCAGGGGTAGGCGGGTTACTGAGAGAGGTACACTGAGGGCTCTCAGGGGTAGGCGGGTCACTGAGAGCGGTACACTGAGGGCTCTCAGGGGTAGGCAGGTTACTGAGATTGGTACAGATCGGTACACTGAGGGCTCTCAGGGGTAGGCGGGTTACTGAGAGAGGTACCGTGTCCAGGTATGTCGGTCACGTAAAACTTTCGTCTCTAAATTCTGCCGGCCAACAAGAATTGCGCGATCTGGTGGTGGGGTCAGGACCTGTGCAACAAGCTCTGCTTAGCGTGGGTCCTGACCTCGGAAATCCATCCATACAAAACATTCGGACTAAAAAAACAAACAAAAAACACGGCTCTCATGGGTAGGCGGGTTACTGAAAGAGGTACAGAGCGGTACACTGAGCGCTCTCAGGGGTAGGCGGGTTACTGAGAGAGGTACACTGAGGGCTCTCAGGGGTAGGCAGGTTACTGAGATTGGTACAGATCGGTACACTGAGGGCTCTCAGGGGTAGGCGGGTCACTGAGAGAGGTACACTGAGGGCTCTCAGGGGTAGGCAGGTTACTGAGATTGGTACAGATAGATACACTGAGGGCTCTCAGGGGTAGGCGGGTTACTGAGAGAGGTACAGATAGATACACTGAGGGCTCTCAGGGGTAGGCGGGTTACTGAGAGAGGTACACTGAGGGCTCTCAGGGGTAGGCAGGTTACTGAGATTGGTACAGATAGATACACTGAGGGCTCTCAGGGGTAGGCGGGTTACTGAGAGAGGTACACTGAGGGCTCTCAGGGGTAGGCGGGTTACTGAGAGAGGTACACAGGGCGCTCAGGGGTAGGCGGGTTACTGATAGAGATACAGAGCGGTACACTGAGGGCTCTCAGGGGTAGGCGGGTCACTGAGAGAGGTACACTGAGGGCTCTCAGGGGTAGGCGGGTTACTGCGACAGGTACACTGAGGGCTCTCAGGGGTAGGCGGGTTACTGAGAGAGGTACATAGCGGTACACTGAGGGCTCTCAGGAGTAGGCGGGTTACTGAGAGAGGTACAGAGCGGTACACTGAGGGCTCTCAGGGGTAGGCGGGTCACTGAGAGAGGTACACTGAGGGCTCTCAGGGGTAGGCGGGTTACTGAGAGAGGTACAGAGCGGTACACTGAGGGCTCTCAGGGGTAGGCAAGTTACTGAGAGAGGTACAGAGCGGTACACTGAGGGCTCTCAGGGGTAGGCGGGTCACTGAGAGGCGCTGACTGCTGTGCCCGGTTGGCGAGCAGTCTGACTATGACGTGTGTATCAGGATGTCAATCAGCTGCGTGTGTTGGCCAGCTGCGGGAGGCTCAGCAGCAGGTGGATGAGCTGGAAACCGCCAACAAGACCATGGAGCGTCAGCAGCGGCTGCGCAGGCTGTAGCCGCCCGGCCACCGGCGGCAGTGGCACGGTGACCGCTCACTGCGTGACGCGTGACGTGTGACGTGTGATGTGTGACCCCGTTTGCCGTGTGGTGTCGGTACAGACGTCATCTGCGGTGGTTTGCCAATAGTGTGGGTACGGAGGGGGGGGGGGGGATAGGACTCTGGGCAGATCATGTGACAGTGACTGTAGTAAGACAGCTCTGACAGACGTAGACAGCCGGGAGTTAGACTTAGCGTTGGTAGGCAGCCGCTGTGTGAAGGCGTGGTCTACAAAGCGGTGTGTGTGTGTGTGTGTGTGTGTGTGTGTGTGTGTGTGTGTGTGTGTGTGTGTGTGTGTGTGTGTGTGTGTGTGTGTGTGTGTGTGTGTGTGTGTGTGTGTGTGTGTGTGTGTGTGTGTGTGTGTGTGTGTGTGTGTGTGTGTGTGTGTGTGTGTGTGTGTGTGTGTGTGTGTGTGTGTGTGTGTGTGTGTGTGTGTGTGTGTGTGTGTGTGTGTGTGTGTGTGTGTGTGTGTGTGTGTGTGTGTGTGTGTGTGTGTGTGTGTGTGTGTGTGTGTGTGTGTGTGTGTGTGTGTGTGTGTGTGTGTGTGTGTGTGTGTGTGTGTGTGTGTGTGTGTGTGTGTGTGTGTGTGTGTGTGTGTGTGTGTGTGTGTGTGTGTGTGTGTGTGTGTGTGTGTGTGTGTGTGTGTGTGTGTGTGTGTGTGTGTGTGTGTGTGTGTGTGTGTGTGTGTGTGTGTGTGTGTGTGTGTGTGTGTGTGTGTGTGTGTGTGTGTGTGTGTGTGTGTGTGTGTGTGTGTGTGTGTGTGTGTGTGTGTGTGTGTGTGTGTGTGTGTGTGTGTGTGTGTGTGTGTGTGTGTGTGTGTGTGTGTGTGTGTGTGTGTGTGTGTGTGTGTGTGTGTGTGTGTGTGTGTGTGTGTGTGTGTGTGTGTGTGTGTGTGTGTGTGTGTGTGTGTGTGTGTGTGTGTGTGTGTGTGTGTGTGTGTGTGTGTGTGTGTGTGTGTGTGTGTGTGTGTGTGTGTGTGTGTGTGTGTGTGTGTGTGTGTGTGTGTGTGTGTGTGTGTGTGTGTGTGTGTGTGTGTGTGTGTGTGTGTGTGTGTGTGTGTGTGTGTGTGTGTGTGTGTGTGTGTGTGTGTGTGTGTGTGTGTGTGTGTGTGTGTGTGTGTGTGTGTGTGTGTGTGTGTGTGTGTGTGTGTGTGTGTGTGTGTGTGTGTGTGTGTGTGTGTGTGTGTGTGTGTGTGTGTGTGTGTGTGTGTGTGTGTGTGTGTGTGTGTGTGTGTGTGTGTGTGTGTGTGTGTGTGTGTGTGTGTGTGTGTGTGTGTGTGTGTGTGTGTGTGTGTGTGTGTGTGTGTGTGTGTGTGTGTGTGTGTGTGTGTGTGTGTGTGTGTGTGTGTGTGTGTGTGTGTGTGTGTGTGTGTGTGTGTGTGTGTGTGTGTGTGTGTGTGTGTGTGTGTGTGTGTGTGTGTGTGTGTGTGTGTGTGTGTGTGTGTGTGTGTGTGTGTGTGTGTGTGTGTGTGTGTGTGTGTGTGTGTGTGTGTGTGTGTGTGTGTGTGTGTGTGTGTGTGTGTGTGTGTGTGTGTGTGTGTGTGTGTGTGTGTGTGTGTGTGTGTGTGTGTGTGTGTGTGTGTGTGTGTGTGTGTGTGTGTGTGTGTGTGTGTGTGTGTGTGTGTGTGTGTGTGTGTGTGTGTGTGTGTGTGTGTGTGTGTGTGTGTGTGTGTGTGTGTGTGTGTGTGTGTGTGTGTGTGTGTGTGTGTGTGTGTGTGTGTGTGTGTGTGTGTGTGTGTGTGTGTGTGTGTGTGTGTGTGTGTGTGTGTGTGTGTGTGTGTGTGTGTGTGTGTGTGTGTGTGTGTGTGTGTGTGTGTGTGTGTGTGTGTGTGTGTGTGTGTGTGTGTGTGTGTGTGTGTGTGTGTGTGTGTGTGTGTGTGTGTGTGTGTGTGTGTGTGTGTGTGTGTGTGTGTGTGTGTGTGTGTGTGTGTGTGTGTGTGTGTGTGTGTGTGTGTGTGTGTGTGTGTGTGTGTGTGTGTGTGTGTGTGTGTGTGTGTGTGTGTGTGTGTGTGTGTGTGTGTGTGTGTGTGTGTGTGTGTGTGTGTGTGTGTGTGTGTGTGTGTGTGTGTGTGTGTGTGTGTGTGTGTGTGTGTGTGTGTGTGTGTGTGTGTGTGTGTGTGTGTGTGTGTGTGTGTGTGTGTGTGTGTGTGTGTGTGTGTGTGTGTGTGTGTGTGTGTGTGTGTGTGTGTGTGTGTGTGTGTGTGTGTGTGTGTGTGTGTGTGTGTGTGTGTGTGTGTGTGTGTGTGTGTGTGTGTGTGTGTGTGTGTGTGTGTGTGTGTGTGTGTGTGTGTGTGTGTGTGTGTGTGTGTGTGTGTGTGTGTGTGTGTGTGTGTGTGTGTGTGTGTGTGTGTGTGTGTGTGTGTGTGTGTGTGTGTGTGTGTGTGTGTGTGTGTGTGTGTGTGTGTGTGTGTGTGTGTGTGTGTGTGTGATGACGTGAGTAGTGAGTAGTAGCGTGTAGCCACGGGATGATGGAGAATGGAATGACGTAGTTGGTAGCAGTATTTTGCCAATATTGTCACCATACATGTGCCTAAACATACCTTGTATTCAGGATCTGTAGGATCCAAGTCTGGAATCATGTCGGATCCTGGACAGTTGTTCTGAAGTTTGCGGACGAAGCCTAGGGCAAATTATTAATTTCTTTACAAATTCCAGTTACTGGATCTTGTAGATCCGTCCAATTATTTGTGACTGGACCCTGCATTTGGTGTGGTTATTGACACATGGCTGTCATTGCCCAACCGAGTGTATGGTCCGGTTGTGTAGAGTTGCTGTGGTATCGATCACGTGGGCATGCTGCTATACCATCGTGAGCGGGTTCTGTGTATAGATCACTGGCTTTGTGTGCTACCATACCGCCGTGTGCTACCATACGCTATTACATGCTTCCATACCGCTGTGCGACATGTCTGCAGCTGCCTTTTGGTTACCTGAAGCTTTACCACAACTGAAAATCACTGAACCCCGTTTCGGCTTCCGCCTATTCGACATTTGTAAGAGTGCCACTCGCCGCAAATGCAACCGAAGCGCCGATCATTTTAACCTGTTGGACCACTATTGCCCATTTCTAAATTCGTTATGTTCCACAGCTGCGGGAGTCGCTGACCCGCGTGGACGAGCTAGAAACCACCAACAGTCACCTGCAGAAGCGGCTAGACAAGCTGAAGAACGCGCGATCAGCGCTGCTCAAAGACCTCTCGACCGAGTGACGAGTGCCGCAGTGCCACGGAGCGACTCTCCGTGAGGACTCTCCGTGATGGAGGCGTCCGCCGACACTGCTGTGGTGCGTGTGCGGTGGAGTGGACTCCAACTGCACTGTGACTGACTGGACTGAGCGTCGCCGCCGGATCACTCACTGCGCGCACACCGCGCACAGCCCGGTGTGTCATTTGGTGCGTCTGCAGTGCGCCCTGTGGTGCGTCAGTGGTGTATCCTGCGGTGCGTCCTGAGGTGCGTCTTCGGTTCACCTGTGGTGCGCCCTGCGGAGCGTCCTGAGGTGCGTATTCGGTGCGTCTGCGGTGCGGCCTGTGGTGCGTCAGTGGTGTATCCTGCGGTGCGTCCTGAGGTGCGTCTTCGGTTCACCTGTGGTGCGCCCTGCGGAGCGTCCTGAGGTGCGTCTTCGGTGCGTCTGCGGTGCGGCCTGCGGCGTGTGTCGCGCTGCGCCTTGGGCCGACCCTGGGACGACCCGACGGGGCGGCGCGGGGCTTCTGTGATGGCGCCACCGTCGCGGCCGGCACCGTGCGCCCCGCGTGCCGACCAGTGCCAAAGTGAGGGTGCCGGCCCTACGTCCCGTCCCCAGCGTGCGCCACTCGTCTGTCCTCGCTACGCGCTTGTTGATATTGCCTGAGCTTTAACAAGTGCTCAAAGCAAACACTGCAGTTTGTAATGCACCACCTGGGTGAGAGGGTCGTATGTTGCTCTGATCAAATCATGTAAATTGTTCGAATTTCTGCCCCTTCGTTATCAGTTACTTTTGGTACCCATTTCTGTTATAGTTAATGTCTTTCGTTCTCTTAGATCTACTTTTCTGTTCAATGTGATGGCAACCCTGGTTGATAGGCTATGCCATTTCTCCATCACAAACGCTTTCTGGTATAAATAACGGAGTACGTATTTGGCTAATATTTCCTGTTAAACTATGCATCAAATTGTCTGGCAGCGGCTGGGTGGTGACCGATTTTTAACAATTGGCAGCTTTGTGTGTGCTGCGGGCGCCGCCGTCAGGTGTCGCTGCTATGGTCGCAGGTCGGGATGACTGGCGGTGACTTCGGAACAGTTTTGTTTCACTGCGGAGTCCGTTTCGCGTTTTGGACCGTTTCGAACTGCTGCGGAGTCCGGAGTCCCGTGTCTGGACACGCGATTTCGGCGCGCTGCCACTGTTTGTGAGGAGGCATCACGTAATGTTATCACACGCGCGCCCCAGAATGGTCTGCAGTGGGGCGATGTGTGCGTGAACGCGCGTGTGTGCGTGCTTGTATGCGTGCGTGGCTCTTCCCAATTTTGTTACGTATTAGCTGATTTATACCGAGTATTAAATTAGTAGTTGGTCGTACATTCTGTCTATTGTAATATAAGTAACAGACGCGGAGACAATGGGCAGAGATCTGTGACTGGTGGAGATAATATTATCACTGGCACAGGTCGTGTTCCGGCGAGTTAAGTAGTCTGCGTCACCCGGGCGTGGAAAATCCCTCTACACGACAAAATGACGCGAAACTTGTCAATGTGGGCATAAAAAGTATTTATTTAGCATTTTAACTGGGATATTTTCTCATTGATGTATAGGGGAGATCGCCGAATCGAATCACTGACGCAGATAACGCAATGCCCCCCCCCCCCCCGAGAACAATACATCAGTGTGGTATGAATTTATGAAAATATGGTAATATTGGCCAAACAAAGTGTGGAAATATTGTACAGGTAGTACAGGCATAATAGGAGTTCGGAAGGTCTTCCAAACTGAGTCGTTTACAAATTAAGTCTGGCCATATTGAATGGATGGGCTGATGTGGACCATTGCCAGCAGTGGACACTGAGCCACCAGCTACTGAAGTATTCTGCCACCTGCCACCTGCTACTGAAGTATTCTGCCACCTGCCACCTGCTACTGAAGTATTCTGCCACCTGCCACCTGCTACTGAAGTATTCTGCCACCTGCCACCTGCTACTGAAGTATTCTGCTACCTGCCACCTGCTACTGAAGTATTCTGCCACATGCCACCTGCTACTGAAGTAATCTGCCACCTGCCACCTGCTACTGAAGTATTCTGCCACCTGCCACCTGCTACTGAAGTATTCTGCCACCTGCCACCTACTACTGAAGTATTCTGCTACCTGCCACATGCTACTGAAGTATTCTGCTACCAACCTATTTCAGTACCAGTAGCAAACCAGGATGTTGTGTACTCTGAGAAGTTCGACCACCATCTACTGAGCGCCAGACGTTACATTCCTGCCTGCGCCGGCGGTCACCGACCGCATGCCATCCTGGTTGGCAGCCCAGGCCAGGGCGCGTAGAACCCGTCAACGCCCTGGTCCTAGAAATCATTGTCAACGCCCTGGTCATCTCTCACGTTCGTTACTGCCTGGCCGTTTTTGGCGACGGTTCGGAGAAGAACATGCAACGCCTAGAGAAGGTCCTGAACTTCGGACTGCGTGTGATCTCCGGCCGCCGCAAATTCGACCACATATCGGACGTGCGGGGTGCACTGGGTTGGCCCACCGCCCGGCAACTGTATAAACAGCATTCACTGAATCTACTTCACAAAATTCGCATTACCGAGGAACCCCTGTCCCTCTCCTCTCAGCTCAAGGTTAACTCTACTCTCCGTTCTCGGTCTACACGTCAGGACGCTTCCCGGCCTCTGTCCTCGGACGCTCCCGCGCGCGAGGACAGAGGCCGGGAAGCGGCGCCCCCTTTTTAGCGTTGTACAGCAGTACAACAGGCTGCTGCCAGAGGTCCGTCTTCTGCCACTGATAGCTTTTAAACGTGCAGTACATGACCGTTTAGTAGTATGATGTGAATTAGTTTGTCTTTTCGAATGTGTATATCTCAGCAAGTGACAGACTTATGTATGCTTGTGTGCGCGATATGATTGTTGTGTATGCTGTGTGTTGTGTGTGCGTACGTGTGTATGTGTGTTTCATGTTTGTGAGTGTGAGGATTTGTCTCTGATTTATTGGCTCAGATCTTATTGTGTGCAATGTGCTGAGTGTCGTTTTTAACATGTCTTAAAGGAAATAGTTCACCTTCGGAAATTTTTCAGAACACTATTTTATTATATTTTTTAATAGTTTCTTTTTTTCTTTTCAAAAATGGTCCTACATCGCGCCAATTCAGGACAGAAGGTCGTACATTATTAATTTTATGGTGTGCGTTATTGGTCTGCACATGCTCCATGCAGTGCTGGCACTTTCAGACGGTACGGTATATCATATATGCGCCGCATTCCTTCGCCAAAAAGTCAAATATCTTCGGCTGGGGTCTTTTCAGCCCAGACAAGTTGCAGATAAGGACTTCTCAACACGGGCTACAAAACTGCTATTTCAGTTCAAAACCCCATGTTGAAGGTGAACTATTTCCTTTAAAGGAAATAGTTCACCTTCAACATGGAGTTTTGGACTGAGATAGCAGATTTGTAGAGCAGATCTAAAAATGGGCTGTGGTGAAAGAATTACCTCCCTACGTTAAGTAATTTCGACACAGGACTAGTGGGCCCGGTTTCATATCCGCTGTTCCGGGCCACGATCAGGACATTTCGCTCGCCGCCGCCGGCAGGTACACTCTCTGGCACGTATTCTCTGGTCACGACGCCTCCGGCCTCGTTAATATCCGCTCAGCCGCCCGGGCGACGCGGCGGCCTCTTGTCAGAGACTGTACTTGGCGTCAGGCGGAGCGGGGAGCCGTAACGCCAGCTGCTATCGTAAGATTTATCGTGAAATAGAAAGAAAAACTTACTTCTTTCCCCACATATATCCATCAGTTGTCCAAACTGTCGAGTTCACAAGCCGGCTGAGCACAGGACACTGTATTGCCGACGCGGGCCGAAACCAAACTGACCCTCCTCACCGGTCAACACCGCACATCCCCTCACCCCATAGCCACCGACCAATCACAGGTAAGCATACATCGCGTGACCGGTCGGGGCGACCTGGTGCCCGGTCACGCCGGACCGGTTCGAACCGGTACGGGGTGGCAGGCGAGGCCCAGACCAGAACATCTCCCTCCCCCACGGAACTTCCGCATGAAGTTCTAGTTTTGGCAGCCGAGCCTGTCCGGAACACGCCGCTGCCGTGTGCTGCGCCTCAGGATCGAAGAGGGCAGCTGGAACCGTACGCGTCGTTGTGGGGCAGCGTCGGCCGAATGTGAAGACTCGTCGTCCTCAACCGACGATGACCCGTCAGTTGTAGACGGCGTGTGTGCGGGCCGGAGGAAGCGCCTGTTCCTCCACAGGACCCGCCCGCTGGGCAGCTTGACGTGGTAGTCCCGCTTGTATCCGACGCAGACGATGACGCCTACCTTGTCCCACCGCTTGCTGACCGGGTCTTGAAGTCTGATGTCAGCTCCGATCTTGAGCGGTGTCAGCGTGTGTGCAGAGGCGTTGTAGTGCTGCTCCCTCTGTAGGCGGTCCCGAGCAGCCTTGGCATCGCATTCGTCGGCTCGTTGTTGCCACTCGGAGGCGAAGGCGTTCCGGTGGGCTGGAACCCACGAACGGATCGGATGGCCGAAGACGATCTGAGCCGGGGAGCGGCCGTTGGTGCCAGGTGTGTTTCGTAGCTCGAGAAGCCCGCGGTGCAGCCGCTCGTCGTCAATGGAGCCGTTAGTGGTGGTCTTGGCGAGGAGATGTTTAACCGTCTTCACAGCTGCTTCAGCGTGTCCGTTAGACTGGGCGTAGTACGGTGTGGAGAAGACGTGTGCCACCCCCCCCCCCCCCAACACTTGAGGAAGACGGCGACTTCTCGGCTCTTGTACTGAGGGCCTCCATCTGTCCGTAGCCGCACTGGGACACCGAGCGTGACAAACACTTCTCGGAAAGACTGGATGACCTGTCGACTGGTGGCGTCCCCGCGCGGGAACTGGAAGATCACTGGCCAGTTGGAAAGTCTGTCCACGCAGACTAGGAAGTCCCTTCCGGCGAGGGTGAAGATGTCGGACGACATATCCTCGAAGATCCGAGATGGCGGTGATTCACTCGCCATCGGCTCTTGTGGCAGGCTGGCTCGGCGCTCCTGGCAGGCGTTGCAGGAACTGACGGTGTTGATGATGTCGCTGTTGATTCCTGGCCACCAAACGGTTTGACGAGCTCGGCGTTTGGTTCTGTCTATTCCTTGATGAGAGTCGTGAAGGGCGTCGAGAGTGACCCTCCGTGACGCTGTGGGGATAACGATGCGACACCCCTTGAGGATCAGGCCGTTGTGCGCAGATAGCTCGTGGTGAACACTCCAGAAAGGAAGGAGAGGGTGAGGAAGCAGCTCCTTGGAGACGGGGAAACCCTCGGTGACCGCCTTCAGTAGAAGCTGATAGTCGCTGTCGGACCCGGCGACTTCGCGGAGTTCCTCCAGGCGCGGGTCTGGCAGGTGTGGATCGTCCTGTCGAGCGGCGATCTCCCGGATGGTGATGAGTGACACTTGTTGGACGTGGCACTCTACAGCCTGGACAAGCTGATCATCTTCGGCCGTCGGCTCGCTGACAGGGGCACGGGAGAGCGCATCTGGGATCACGTGTTCTTTCCCTCTTATCCATTTGGTGGTGAAGTTGAAGAGGGATGTCTTCTCTTTCAGTCTTTGCAGACGTGCGTTTTCGATGGCGTCCAAGGTAAACTCGTTCAATATCGGCAGGAGTGGACGATGATCCACGAGGACGTCGAAGTGTGGTAGTCCTTGCAGGAAGATGCGACACTTCTTCAGTGCCCAGACGACTGCGAGGAGCTCCAGCTCCACCATCGCGTACCGCGACTCCGTGTCAGAGAGGAACCTGGATCCGCATTGTACCAGGCGCCAGCGATCTCCATGTCGCTGCAGTAGAGCATATCCCAGGCCCTTTAGTCTGGCAGCGTCGGTCTGCAGCATCGTTGGGAGAGACGGATCGAAGTGTGCCAGCACGGGCGGTGATGACAACGCGGCTTTGACGGCATCGAAGGCGGCTTGATGATCTGGAGTCCAGCTGAAGCTGTTGCTGGGCTTCAGAAGACCACGCAGAGAGTCGGCGGCAGATGAGATGTCTGTGGAGAAGTCGCCGAGCTGCTGGACGAGGCCCATGAAGGATCTCAGCTCCGTGAGGTTTGTGGGTGGCGGAAACTCAGCGATGGCGGCCACCTTCTCGTGGTGAACTTGCTTCCCGGCAGAGGAGACGCTGAACCCACAGTAGGACACTTCCTTTGCAGCGCAGTGGAACTTCTTCTCGTTGAGAGTGATGCCGTGCTCACGACAGCGGTCGAGAAGAGCTCGGAGATGGCGTTCATGCTCTTCCAGGGTTTCGCTGTACACCAGGATGTCGTCGACGACCTTGGTGAAGTTGTCCAGCCCCTGTAGTGCGAGGTCCCCTCGCCGGCAGTACTCGTCTCCAGTCGAGACCAGGCCCATGGGAGCCCGCAGAAACTTGAAGCGGCCCCAAGGAGTCATGAAGGTCGTTAAGTGCTGGCTGTCGAGGTGCAGAGGTAGTTGCCAGTATCCAGATTTCGCGTCCAGGGTTGAGAAGTACTTGGCCCCAGTAGGAACGTGCGAGACGGCTTCTCGAGGAGTGATGAGTGGATGGAGCGGCCGCTTGACGAACTTGTTCAACTTGGTGAGGTCGATGCAGATGCGGACACCCGAGGCCTTGGCCACAAGCACGAGAGGGTGACACCAGTCCGCAGGTTCCGCACCAAGCGGTGCGATGATGCCCTGTCGCACCATCTCGTCGAGCTGTGTCTTGACCTCGTCCCTCCAGGCGTAGGGAACTTGGCGTGCCGTGCGGACCGCAAATGGCGTGGCGTCCTCAGCGACGTGGATGACCATGGGCGAGCCCGCCATCGGCTGGAGTGAGTCTTTGTTGTCTGACGTGAAGACATCGCTGTAGTCTCGGAGGAGTTCTTGGCGGAGTTTCCTTTGCTGTAGGACGTCAGTCGTTGAGTGGAATGAAGACACACTGTGTGCCCTGGACGCGCTGGTCGCCATGACTCGCTGATTGGTGGGCGGCTGCGTCGTAGCAGGCTGGGGGTAGTGGGCTGGGAGTATATCCAGCTTCTTAGCCGTGTACCATGCCAGGAGCATCCCACGGGACTCTGTGAAGACGTACACGGTGTCCTCAGTAGCTCTGCCCTGAAGGCTAATGGTGACCTTGAAGGTGCCGATGCAGTGCATGGCCTGACCATTGGCAGCGGAGATCTCGATGCTCGGTGGTGGCGACAAATCCTCTCTGCGTACTCCGAGCCGGCGTGCTGTCTCCGCGCTCATCACTGTGATCTCGGCGCCGGAGTCGGGCGTGGCGTCAACGGTGCCGAGGAGGGACCCGGAGGTGTGGTTGAGTTGGACGGCAATCTTCGGTGCCTGGTGGTGACTGTCCAGACTGCCGACGATGACGACCTGTGGCACAGAGGCCTGGTAGTACGGGTACCGATGTCGGCTGCGGGACCGCTGAGTTTCTGATGGTTGCTGAGATGGTTGTCGTTTGCGGCATACTGTCGCCAGGTGGCCCTTGATGCCACAGGAGTAGCAGGTCTGGCCTGCAGCAGGGCAGGCCTTCCTGGGATGGCCGGTGCGACCGCAGCCGTCACATGGCTGGCCTCGTGATGGGCTCCGCTGGTCCTGACGTGATATATGGAAGACGTTGTGGTGACCCTGGTTGATATCTTGGAGTATCTCGTTGTTTGCCCGTGACGCCTCCTCGGATCGACAGATGTCGATGGCGTGTACCAGTGTCGGGAACGGCCGAAGCGCCAGTAGCTTTCGGCGGGTCTCTTTGTCACGAGTCCCCGACATGATCCGCGTGGTGACTCGCTGGTCGAGGCAGGAAGGGCACAGCTCGACATCAGCTGCCATCTCCTTGATCGCGATCAGGAACGAGTCGAAGGATTCGCCTTCCTCCTGTCGACGTTCTTCGAACTTGACGCGGTCGATGGCGACGTTGTGCTGAAGACGAAGATATCGCTCGATCTTGTCCAGTGAAGAATCGACGTTGTCGGAGTGCGGACAGATGCCGACAGCGTGCAAGCTGGCAGCACGCATGTCCTCAGTGAAGTACATTCGCAGGTAGGCGAGCTGGTCCGCCTGACTGAGTGTGTAAATGTTGCCGAGACGGTAGTAATCGTTCCAGGATGATCTCCAGAGGCGAAACTCACGTAGAGTGGCAGAAGATGACAACTTCACCGGGGGTGCTGCTGGCGGACGCCTAGCCGTGTTGTCCGATTGAGGTCGTGCAAGTGCTGAAGGTGTGGCAGGACCGACAGCGGTAGACGATGCCGGCGCCGATCCATGTGAAGTCGGGATGCTTATTTCTCCGAGTGCCCGGGAAGTTCTGCAGATTTCTGCAGTGTGCGCTTCAGCAGCTGAAGTCACGGGCTCCGCGTCGCTGTATACAGGCCTCGTTGACCCAGCGAGAGCTCCGGGCTCCATCGCTGCAGGCGTCGGTTTCTCATCGGAAGTCGGAGCCGGCAGACGGTGCTCTTGTAGCTCCTTGCGGAGGAGTTCCATGTCTCGCTGGTGATGTTCATGCTGCTGCTGGAGCTGTTGTTGTAGCTGTAGCTGTAGCTGAGCGAGCCACGGCGGCGGCGCCGAGCCGCTCTTGTCCTGGTCGGCCGAGTCGCTGTCCATTTTGGAGCTGGAACATATTAATTTTATGGTGTGCGTTATTGGTCTGCGCATGCTCCATGCAGCGCTGGCACAGTTAAGACGGTACGGTATATCATATATGCGCCGCATTCCTTCGCCAAAAAGTCAAATATCTTCGGCTGGAGAGTTTTCATCCAAGAAAAGTTCCAGATAAGGATTTCTCAACACGGGCTACAAAACTGCTATTTCAGTTAAAAAACCCATGTTAAAGGTGAACTATTTCCTTTAACCCTATTTGTAACAGGGGGGGGGGGGGGGGCGGATTCCGCCGCCCCCCCCCTCATGTTTTTCGCAGATATCTCCAGAACGGCTGGGAGCAGGCCCATTAAATTTTGGGACTTTTCATAGAATTGAATACCGCATTTGGAGTTAAAATTTTGAGTTCTTAACCTTAACAGAGGCGGTTCCAGGGCACAGTTTTGGGTGGGTTCAGGCGACATTTGGCGATAATACGGAAATGCGATCTTCACGGTTTCTTCCTAACTTCCTCAAGTATGAAGGAGTTACATCGGCTTACGGTGATTGCAACAAGTGCAAATTAGTTGATGTTATTGAAATATCATAAAAATTGCATGGCAGAGGCGGTTTCAGGGGCTTGAAAAGGGGGGTTTCCAGGAAGTATTCAATGCTTGGCGGGAAGCCAATAGAGCGATGTAAGGGACATTTATAGCTATCAAGATGTAAAAGATAGCTTCTGCTTCCATTATTTGCATAATTTATTACATATAGAGTTTCAGGGGCGTGTTCAGGCACGTGAAAAGGGGGGTGACTGACATGGTGATGACGATATGCCAGCGATAACGGCGCAATAGACGTTTAGCTTATAATGATATATGCACATATGAGGCCAGAAAAGGGAATAGTCATTTTTTTTTTCAGAGGCGCGCTCAGGAATGAAAAAAGGGGGTCATATTATTGCAAGGAAACTAGGAGGCATGGGCGTACAATGACATAACATACTGCAGTTTTCGGATGAAACACGCACCACAGGCTACTCTACGAACGGTTATAAGATAATAGGCGAGTCCAGGTAGGGTAAAAAGGGGGGTAAGCAATGTTAATTGAAGTTGTAAGTGAAATAGTCACTGTTGACTAGTTAGTATCATAATAGCGGATAATATACTTATCAAAAGGTCTTGCGCCGCCCCAGTTTGGATCCTGGATACGCCTATGATGAAATACAACATGCAAAAAGGAACTATCTACGATCAGTAACATATTTATAGTGCTGGGTAGCAACTTGTCTGCGGTTAATATTTTTTGTCCAATTTGACCTCCCTTTTTCACTAACCTGGTACCGCCTGACAAAAATATTATTTATAACGGTTTTGTCTAATGTCACAATCACATACCATTTCATTTATCAAAAAAACAACATAAAAATTGTTTTATTACGCATTTACTTCACCCCCATATTGAGTGACCTGCACACGCCTATGATTTTTGAATTTTCAATCGTCACAGTTATATATCAATTTCCAATTCAATCTCTATCGATTCCTATTGGTTGTGTTAAAATCGGTCGATAAATATGAAAGCTATGTTGGATAAAAAATACCACTAAAATTTGTCGTTTTTGCCCCCCTATCCAAAATTTTGATTTGTATTATTTAGAAATGTAGATCGTGTTGAGGGGAACCAAACACCGTTTCATTTTTGAAAATCGGACGGGTAGATCTTGAGATCTCGGGGGGGGGGGGGGGGGGGGGCGGAATCCCCGCCCCCCCCCCCTGTTACAAATACGGGTAGCCAGGAACCTGTTACAAATAGGGTTAAAGGGAACTGTTCACCTTGTTTTAAAAAAATATATATATACCGTACCACAAGTATCCGTCCCGCCTCACATCGCTGGTTGGCTGATGTGTTGCCCTTATAAGGGACACGGGAGCGGGATTTCCTTGACATATTGCTCGATAGTTGGCAGTAAGGAGCATTTTGAGTTTTAAAAAAAACACGAATGACTGGTTTGGACAATAGATGGATATCTGTGAAGAAAAAGTAAGTTTCTCTTTGCATGACACGTGACGTCATACAATACCAGTGGGTGGACCTGACATGACTGGCTCCGCCTGCCGCCTACTACAGTCTCTGACAAGGGGCCGCCGCGCCGCCCAGGCGGCTGAGCGGATATTAGTGCAGACTTGACCAGATTCTCCATGAGGGAAGACTAACTAAGGGAAGGCTGTCACTGTTGTGCAACTATATTGTGGCCTCGGCAAACAACACACTTCATGCCGAACACCCGCACAGACGTTCACACCGCGGTCCGCTCCACAGTTCTCTCTGACCCCGCCGGTCCCGGCGGGCCGGTGTCCGCCCGGCAGGTCAGGTCACGCGGCGGACGCGCATTGGCCGACACCCCCGGCCAAGCGGCGCGGCGCTCACTCATTGGCCGACACCCCCGGCCAAGCCGCGAGGCGATCACTCATTGGCCGACACCCCCGGCCAAGCCGCGAGGCGATCACTCATTGGCCGACACCCCTGGCCAAGCCGCGCGGCGCTCACTCATTGGCCGACACCCCCGGCCAAGCCGCGCGGCGCTCACTCATTGGCCGACACCCCTGGCCAAGCGGCGCGGCGCTCACTCATTGGCCGACACCCCCGGCCAAGCCGCGCGGCGCTCACTCATTGGCCGACACCCCCGGCCAAGCCGCGCGGCGCTCACTCATTGGCCGACACCCCTGGCCAAGCGGCGCGGCGCTCACTCATTGGCCGACACCCCCGGCCAAGCCGCGCGGCGCTCACTCATTGGCCGACACCCCCGGCCAAGCCGCGCGGCGCTCACTCATTGGCCGACACCCCTGGCCAAGCGGCGCGGCGCTCACTCATTGGCCGCACACACCGTCCCTGCACGGCGCCCGCCAGTTAGGCGACCCGCACAACACGCAGCCGGCGCCTGGACCACTGCCCACGTTAGTGAGGTGTCGTGATCAGAGACTACGTGTCAGAGACTGTAGGATGTAACGTCAACAAATCAGCCCATCAGCGATGGCAGTACGATGCCCGCTTGTGGTACGGTACATATTAAACGCTGAGGTGGACTGATTCCTTTCAAAACGGAGCACAAAACCCATCAGAAACGAATATTCAACATACCCGGCAAAAACGTCTGAATGTGAGCGCACAGCAGCTTTATTATGTAAATAAACATTCCCACAAAGCACTTGCAACATGTGCAGAGCCTCAACACTCGCCTAGCAATTCCAGCGCGATACAAAACGGTAGCACCGCAGAGCCAGCAAAGCTGCAACTGTGCCTTCAATATGAAAATATCCACAAAAGTGCAGCAGTAACTGAAACAGAATAGAAAATCGGCAGAATGAAAGCACTTGTATGCAATTCCATCGTGATATGAATGTAAAAGCTTGATTTTGGTTAGAGTAACGAGTAACGAATTGACAAGACGCATGACAATAAGCACAGCTAAGGTACCACACTGGACCTAAGTACCTACGTTCTATAAATAGCAAGTAAGCAGCGCCAGTATCAACACAATCTGAACAGTATAAAATGTCATACCAGACGTGTGCAATAGTAGCAAAACACAACCAAAACAGCATCCCTATTCATCACAAGTCATTTGGTGAATCCCAGCAAGCCGTCATCCAAATACAAATACTGGGGAACATAAGGCCGATAATCGCCGATATGTTACCTTGCGATGATGCGTAGAGGCATAGTACAAAAACAAGTCATATAAGAGAAGGATAAAATGTAAAATACATGCTGCAGATTGAGACTTACACTATTACGCATGAGGACACTGCAATCATTGTAAACAAAGACTAATAAACCTGCTCACGCTGAGCACAACACAAAGAAACAGGCAGATGAGGAGACATTAGAAATACGCCACCTGGTTTAAAATTGTAAAGGAGACATTTAGAATGTCATCTCCTGTAGCAATCAGTCCTAGTTCTACGTCGCACAAGATGAGCGATTAATGCAAACATCTTTACTGCAAAAGCCGAAAACAATATGAAAAAATGTCTGTCACTGCTCTTGCTTTTTGGACAAGCGAGGTGTAATGTAACAAAATGGTGGATACTTCAGGTCCGTATACAACCACTGCAATATTCCCCAATCCGCAAAGCACAGCAGGCGAGTCATTCTGTAAACTATCGATGCTACCACCTCACAGCAGAAATAGAGTACGTTGGCATGATTATAAAAGCTGCTTACCTTTGTATCATGAAACCGCACAATTGCTAAACATTTTCCTTTGAATAAATCCGATTCAGATACCCAGCAAACACTCCAAAACGAACACAGAGTTGGTTACACCAGAGCCACAAACCGGCAGCAATATTTCGAGACAAGGCACAAGCAGTCGTGGAGAGCATGCACGAAGCCCGACAGCAGCTGCTGCGCTGGTGAGCTCGCTCCCGGCACCCTCACGCCGCACAGTTCTGCACACCTCAGCTTCGCAACCACTGCAAACCACCGACCACGCCGGCAAGATACGTCCCTGCTAACGACACCACTTGATAAAGCCGCCCCTGACCAGTGACGAGAGTACTGCCATGTCGAGTGGTTAAACCACCACCAGGCAGCTCACAGTAGAGGGCGCTCCCGTCAGCCGTCACCGACCCATCCCCCATGGCTCGTCCCTCAGACCGAGACTCAAGACTTCGGACTGGTCAGCCCGGAGTGCCGACTCAGACTTCGGACTGGTCAGCCCGGAGTGCCGCCTCAGACTTCAGACTGGTCAGCCCAGAGTGCAACCTCAGACTTCAGACTGGTCAGCCCAGAGTGCAACCTCAGACTTCAGACTGGTCAGCCCAGAGTGCCGCCTCAGACTTCAGACTGGTCAGCCCAGAGTGCCGCCTCAGACTTCAGACTGGTCAGCCCAGAGTGCCGCCTCAGACTTCAGACTGGTCAGCCCAGAGTGCCGCCTCAGACTTCAGACTGGTCAGCCCAGAGTGCCGCCTCAGACTTCAGACTGGTCAGCCCAGAGTGCCGCCTCAGACTTCAGACTGGTCAGCCCGGAGTGCCGCCTCAGACTTCAGACTGGTCAGCCCAGAGTGCCGCCTCAGACTTCAGACTGGTCAGCCCGGAATGCCCCTCAGACTGGTCAGCCCGGAATGCCCCTCAGACTAGTCAGCCCGGAGACTGGTCAGCCCGGAGTGCCGTCTCAGACTTCAGACTGGTCAGTCCGGAATGCCCCTCAGACTGGTCAGCCCGGAGACTGGTCAGTCCGGAGACTGGTCAGCCCGGAGTGCCGCCTCAGACGGCTGCCATTTCGGAGTCGGCCACCACCTCCACGGCCAGTTTGCCGGGCCGCCGCTCGCTGGCGTCCGCGCGCGTCTTGCCAAACAGGTTGAGCTGGTATTCCACCACGTTACCGGGTGCGTTCTCCGCCAGCAGCGTCGCCTGGCCCATGAACCTGTCCTTGAGCAGGCAGCTGTTCCAAACCTGCAGTGAGCACCGGGCAGGTGGGTCACATGGTACCGGACAACCCCTTGCCCCTGGAATACGAGTGTATCCTCACTGACAGGACAGAGCTGCAGGAGCGTCGCCACCGCCTGGGGGGGGGGGGGGGGGGGGGCGCAAGCACAGCAAACCACGCAAAAAGAGGGCCGCAGTGCAAGCACGTCGAGACGGACGAGGTCAAAGGCAGCCGCCCGATTAACATTTGACAGAAGAGAGAAACCATTTGAGGTAACCACCTGTCAGGCACTTAGGATTGTCGCATCGGCCCGACTCAAAGAAGCTCGAAGCATACCATGTCAATACATGATATTATTTCAAATAATTAGCATCTGTTCAAGTAACAAATTATCTGACACATTGGCAATAGGTCGAAAACCAATACCAGGCTATCGGCAAGAAACTTGATGCACATTCTCCCACATCAATGCCATGCCAGTCCTCCCTCTATCCCCCCCCCCCCCCCTCCCATCTCTCATCCTCCCCATTTATCGTCCACGCCTGTCGCCTACATACCTGGATCTTGATGGGCGCCGTTCCCATGCGATAGAAGATGACCTTGCAGTTCCAGGTGGGATTCAGTGATTCCTTCACCGGTGGGGATCGCACCTTAGTCTTACCGCACCGGATGATCACGTACGGGTCGGCGGCTGCCGGGAGGACACCGTAGCAGGTCACACGGCAGGCCGTCAGACAGCCAGGAGCACTATGGCATGTCTGTGATTTATTAGTTAGACACACCAGCACCTTTCATATATTTGCATAGATTGATTTTAATTAAATATTCTGGTTGTGTAACATAGAAACAGGCTGTAGAATTGGGACAACTCAAATTTGGACTCCCTCCTCCGGTCCGTTGACATTGCACCCAACCCACACATCCACCCAGCCGTGAGCGTGACACTTGTCACTTGTCGGTCATAATAGTTCAATACCAAATATCCGCAGGAGAATAGGTGGCGATCACTACAGAAAGTAGTCATGTTTAGTTCCTGGTCGGTGGTACTCAGTGCTGTTACTCAGAGCGAGCAACTCACATCCGAGCGAGTCCTGTTTTTCCAGTCCGGTGGCGCTGACCACCTTCACCACGACGACACCATTCGGGGGAGTGATGCATGGCCAGCAGCTGGGCTTGGGCTGCTCCTTCACCAGCTCCCTGACGGCAAGCGGTCAGTGGTCAGTGGTCAGTGGTCAGTGGTCAGTGGTCAGTGGTCAGTGGTCAGTGGTCAGTGGTCAGTGGTCAGTGGTCAGTGGTCAGTGGTCAGAGGTCAGTGGTCAATGGTCAATGGTCAATGGTCAATGGTAAATGGTCAATGGTCAGGTGGTCAGTGGTCAGTGGTCAGTGGTCAGTGGTAAGATGTTCAGTGGTCAGTGGTCAGTGGTCAGTGGTCAGTGGTCAGTGGTCAGTGGTCAGTGGTCAGTGGTCAGTGGTCAATGGTCAGTGGTTAATGGTCAATGGTCAATGGTCAATGGTCAGTGGTCAGTGGTCAGATGTTCAGAGGTCAGTGGTCAATGGTCAATGGTCAGATGTTCAAAGGTCAGTGGTCAGTGGTCAGTGGTCAGTGGTCAGAGGTCAGTGTGGTCAGTGTGGTCAGTGTGGTCAGTGTGGTCAGTGTGGTCAGTGTGGTCAGTGTGGTCAGTGTGGTCAGTGTGGTCAGTGTGGTCAGTGTGGTCAGTGTGGTCAGTGTGGTCAGTGTGGTCAGTGTGGTCAGTGTGGTCAGTGTGGTCAGTGTGGTCAGTGTGGTCAGTGTGGTCAGTGTGGTCAGTGTGGTCAGTGTGGTCAGTGTGGTCAGTGTGGTCAGTGTGGTCAGTGTGGTCAGTGTGGTCAGTGTGGTCAGTGTGGTCAGTGTGGTCAGTGTGGTCAGTGTGGTCAGTGTGGTCAGTGTGGTCAGTGTGGTCAGTGTGGTCAGTGTGGTCAGTGTGGTCAGTGTGGTCAGTGTGGTCAGTGTGGTCAGTGTGGTCAGTGTGGTCAGTGTGGTCAGTGTGGTCAGTGTGGTCAGTGTGGTCAGTGTGGTCAGTGTGGTCAGTGTGGTCAGTGTGGTCAGTGTGGTCAGTGTGGTCAGTGTGGTCAGTGTGGTCAGTGTGGTCAGTGTGGTCAGTGTGGTCAGTGTGGTCAGTGTGGTCAGTGTGGTCAGTGTGGTCAGTGTGGTCAGTGTGGTCAGTGTTCAGCGGTCAGCGGTCAGCGGTCCACAGTCAGTGGTCCACAGTCAGTGGTCAGCAGTCAGCAGTCAGCAGTCAGCAGTCAGCAGTCAGCAGTCAGCAGTCAGCAGTCAGCAGTCAGCAGTCAGCAGTCAGCAGTCAACAGTCAGTGGTCAACAGTCAGTGGTCAACAGTCAGTGGTCAACAGTCAGTGGTCAACAGTCAGTGGTCAACGGGTACCGTTACACTGTCACGCCAGAACACCACAGAGGCACGACATACCACGATAGACACCAGCACCAACACTAGCAAACCACAAACACCAGTGCCGACACCAGCCTATTAGACACCAGATTTGGGAAGCTCTATGCAAATGCAACAACCGGAATCTTACTTAGGAGACTTTTACAGATCGTCACCAGTCCAACCGACGGACCTGAACTGGGGTTGCTCCCCGCCCCGCCGGACCTGAGCTGGGGTTGCTCCCCGCCCCGCCGGACCTGAACTGGGGTTGCTCCCCGCCCCGACGGACCTGAGCTGAGAGCTGCTACCCATGAAGAGGCGCAGCATGAACTCGCCGCTCTCGCCTGGCGAGAAGGTGGTCGGCGTGAGCACGTATCTTCCCCGGGGCAGCTGGTCTCGCCAGAAAATGCTGCGAGATCGGATGTAGTCGGAGGTGGCGGCCGACTCCTGGATCCGGTGCACGCGGTACTGGCGGTTCACCTCCACCTGGCAAGGTGACGGCAGAGATGGCGGCGTCTCAGCATGGTGTCACAGGAGATGGGGGAGAGGGAGGGTGTCACAGGAGATGGGGGAGAGGGAGCGGGATGTCACAGGAGATGGGGGAGAGGGAGCGGGATGTCACAGGAGATGGGGAGAGGGAGCGGGATGTCACAGGAGATGGGGGAGAGGGAGCGGGATGTCACAGGAGATGGGGGAGAGGGAGGGTGTCACAGGAGATGGGGGAGAGGGAGGCTGTCACAGGAGATGGGGGAGAGGGAGGCTGTCACAGGAGATGGGGGAGAGGGAGGGTGTCACAGGAGATGGGGGAGAGGGAGGGTGTCACAGGAGATGGGGGAGAGGGAGGCTGTCACAGGAGATGGGGGAGAGGGAGGCTGTCACAGGAGATGGGGGAGAGGGAGGCTGTCACAGGAGATGGGGAGAGGGAGGATGTCACAGGAGATGGGGGAGAGGGAGGCTGTCACAGGAGATGGGGGAGAGGGAGGGTGTCACAGGAGATGGGGGAGAGGGAGGATGTCACAGGAGATGGGGGAGAGGGAGGGTGTCACAGGAGATGGGGGAGAGGGAGCGGGATGTCACAGGAGATGGGGGAGAGGGAGGGTGTCACAGGAGATGGGGGAGAGGGAGGGTGTCACAGGAGATGGGGGAGAGGGAGCGGGATGTCACAGGAGATGGGGGAGACGGAACGGGATGTCACAGGAGATGGGGGAGAGGGAGCACGTCACAGGAGATGTGGGAGAGGGAGGATGTCACAGGAGATGTGGGAGAGGGAGGATGTCACAGGAGAAGGGGGAGAGGGAGGCTGTCACAGGAGATGGGGGAGAGGGAGGGTGTCACAGGAGATGGGGGAGAGGGAGCGGGATGTCACAGGAGATGGGGGAGAGGGAGCGGGAGCGGGATGACACAGGAGATGGGGGAGAGGGAGCACGTCACAGGAGATGTGGGAGAGGGAGGATGTCACAGGAGATGTGGGAGAGGGAGGATGTCACAGGAGAAGGGGGAGAGGGAGGCTGTCACAGGAGATGGGGGAGAGGGAGGGTGTCACAGGAGATGGGGGAGAGGGAGCGGGATGTCACAGGAGATGGGGGAGAGGGAGCGGGATGTCACATGATATGGGGGAGAGGGAGGATGTCACAGGAGATAGGGGAGAGGGAGGCTGTCACAGGAGATGGGGGAGAGGGAGGCTGTCACAGAGATGTGGGAGAGGGAGGCTGTCACAGGAGATGGGGGAGAGGCAGGCTGTCACAGGAGATGGGGGAGAGGGAGGATGTCACATGAGATGGGGGAGAGGGAGGATGTCACAGGAGATGGGGGAGAGGGAGGCTGTCACAGGAGATGGGGGGGGGGGGGAGGGAGGATGTCACAGGAGATGGGGGAGAGGGAGGATGTCACAGGAGATGGGGAGAGGGAGGATGTCACAGGAGATGGGGGAGAGGGAGGCTGTCACAGAGATGTGGGAGAGGGAGGCTGTCACAGGAGATGGGAGAGAGGGAGGATGTCACATGAGATGGGGAGAGGGAGGATGTCACAGGAGATGGGGGAGAGGGAGGATGTCACAGGAGATGGGGGAGAGGGAGGATGTCACAGGAGATGGGGGAGAGGGAGGATCTCACAGGAGATGGGGGGTGAGGGAGCGGGATGTCACATGAGATGGGTGAGAGGGAGGCTGTCACAGGAGATGGGTGAGAGGGAGGATGTCACAGGAGATGGGGGAGAGGGAGGATGTCACAGGAGATGGGGAGAGGGAGGATGTCACATGAGATGGGGGAGAGGGAGGATGTCACAGGAGATGGGGGAGAGGGAGGATGTCACAGGAGATGGGGAGAGGGAGCGGGATGTCACAGGAGATAGGGGAGAGGGAGGCTGTCACAGAGATGGGGGAGAGGGAGGATGTCACAAGAGATGGGGGAGAGGGAGGCTGTCACAGGAGATGGGTGAGAGGGAGGATGTCACAGGAGATGGGGGAGAGGGAGGCTGTCACAGAGATGTGGGAGAGGGAGGCTGTCACAGGAGATGGGGGAGAGGGAGGCTGTCACAGGAGATGGGGGAGAGGGAGGATGTCACAAGAGATGGGGAGAGGGAGGATGTCACATGAGATGGGGGAGAGGGAGGATGTCGCAGGAGATGGGGGAGAGGGAGGATGTCACAGGAGATGGGGAGAGGGAGGATGTCACAGGAGATGGGGGGAGAGGGCGGATGTCACAGGAGATGGGGTGAGGGAGCGGGATGTCACATGAGATGGGGTAGAGGGAGGCTGTCACAGAGATTGGGGAGAGGGAGGATGTCACAGGAGATGGGGGAGAGGGAGGCTGTCACAGAGATGTGGGAGAGGGAGGATTCACAGGAGATGGGGAGAGGGAGGATGTCACAGGAGATGGGGAGAGGGAGGATGTCACAGGAGATGGGGGAGAGGCAGGATGTCACAGGGGATGGGGGAGAGGGAGGATGTCACAGGAGATGGGGGAGAGGGAGGATGTCGCAGGAGATGGGGGAGAGGGAGGATGTCACAGGAGATGGGGGGGGGGGGGGAGGGAGGCTGTCACAGAGATGTAGGAGAGGGAGGATGTCACAGGAGATGGGGAGAGGGAGGCTGTCACAGAGATGTGGGAGAGGGAGGATGTCACAGGAGATGGGGGAGAGGGAGGATGTCACAGGAGATGGGGAGAGGGAGGATGTCACAGGAGATGGGGGTGAGGGAGCGGGATGTCACATGAGATGGGGTAGAGGGAGGATGTCACAGGATATGGGGAGAGGGAGGCTGTCACAGAGATGGGGAGAGGGAGGATGTCACAGGAGATGGGGGAGACGGAGGATGTCACAGAGATGTGGGAGAGGGAGGATGTCACAGGAGATGGGGGAGAGGGAGGATGTCACAGGAGATGGGGGAGAGGGAGCGGGATGTCAGGAGATGAAGGAGAGGGAGCGGGATGTCACATGAGATGGGGTAGAGGGAGGATGTCACAGGAGATGGGGAGAGGGAGGATGCCACATGAGATGGGGGAGAGGGAGGATGTCACCGGAGATGGGGGAGAGGGAGGATGTCACAGGAGATGGGGAGAGGGAGGATGTCACATGAGATGGGGTAGAGGGAGGATGTCACAGGAGATGGGGGAGAGGGAGGCTGTCACAGGAGATGGGGGAGAGGGAGGATGTCACAGGAGATGGGGGAGAGGGAGGATCTCACAGGAGATGGGGGATGAGGGAGCGGGATGTCACATGAGATGGGGTAGAGAGAGGATGTCACAGGAGATGGGGAGAGGGAGGATGTCACAGGAGATGGGGGAGAGGGAGGATGTCACAGGAGATGGGAGAGAGGGAGGATGTCAAAGGAGATGGGGAAGAGGGAGGATGTCACAGGAGATAGGGAAGAGGGAGGATGTCACAGGAGATGGGGGAGAGGGAGGATGCCACATGAGATGGGGGAGAGGGAGGATGTCACCGGAGATGGGAGAGAGGGAGGATGTCACAGGAGATGGGGGAGAGGGAGGATGTCACAGGAGATGGGGGAGAGGGAGGATGCCACATGAGATGGGGGAGAGGGAGGATGTCACCGGAGATGGGGGAGAGGGAGGATGTCACATGAGATGGGGGAGAGGGAGGATGTCACCGGAGATGGGGGAGAGGGAGGATGTCACATGAGATGGGGGAGAGGGAGGATGTCACCGGAGATGGGGGAGAGGGAGGATGTCACATGAGATGGGGGAGAGGGAGGATGTCACAGGAGATGGGGGAGAGGGAGGATGCCACATGAGATGGGGGAGAGGGAGGATGTCACCGGAGATGGGGGAGAGGGAGGATGTCACAGGAGATGGGGGAGAGGGAGCGGGATGTCACATGAGATGGGGAGAGGGAGGATGTCACAGGAGATGGGGGAGAGGGAGGATGTCACATGAGATGGGGGAGAGGGAGGATGTCACAGGAGATGGGGGAGAGGGAGGATGTCACAGGAGATGGGGGAGAGGGAGGATGTCACAGGAGATGGGGGAGAGGGAGGATGTCATAGGAGATGGGGGAGAGGGAGGATGTTACAGGAGATGGGGAGAGGGAGGATGTCACAGGAGATGGGGGAGAGGGAGGATGTCACATGAGATGGGGGAGAGGGAGGATGTCACATGAGATGGGGGAGAGGGAGGATGTCACAGGAGATGGGGGAGAGGGAGGATGTTACAGGAGATGGGGAGAGGGAGGATGTCACATGAGATGGGGGAGAAGGAGCATGTCACAGGAGATGGGGGAGAGGGAGGCTGTCACAGAAGATGTGGGAGAGGGAGGATGTCACAGGAGATGGGGGAGAGGGAGGCTGTCACAGGATATGGGGAGAGGGAGGATGTTACAGGAGATGGGGGGAGAGGGAGGATGTCACAGGAGATGGGGGACAGGGAGGCTGTCACAGGAGATGTGGGAGAGGGAGCGGGATGTCACAGGAGATGGGGAAGAGGGAGCACGTCACAGGAGATGTGGGAGAGGGAGGATGTCACAGGAGATGTGGGAGAGGGAGGATGTCACAGGAGATGGGGGAGAGGGAGGCTGTCACAGGAGATGGGGGAGAGGGAGGCTGTCACAGGAGATGTGGGAGAGGGAGCGGGATGTCACAGGAGATGAGGAAGAGGGAGCACGTCACAGGAGATGTGGGAGAGGGAGGATGTCACAGGAGATGTGGGAGAGGGAGGCTGTCACAGGAGATGGGGGAGAGGGAGGATGTCACATGAGATGGGGGAGAGGGAGGATGTCACAGGAGATGGGGGAGAGGGAGGATGTCACAGGAGATGGGGAGAGGGAGCGGGATGTCACAGGAGATGGGGGAGAGAGAGGATGTCACAGGAGATGGGGGGAGAGGGAGGATGTCACAGGAGATGGGGGAGAGGGAAGATGTCACAGGAGATGGGGGTGAGGGAGCGGGATGTCACATGCGATGGGGGAGAGGGAGGATGTCACAGGAGATGGGAGAGAGGGAGGATGTCACATGAGATGGGGGGAGAGGGAGGATGTCACAGAAGATGGGGGAGAGGGAGGATGTCACAGGAGATGGGAGAGAGGGAGGATGTCACATGAGATGGGGGAGAGGGAGGATGTCACAGGAGATGGGGAGAGGGAGGATGTCACAGGAGATGGGGAGAGGGAGGATGTCACAGGAGATGGGTGAGAGGGAGGATGTCCCAGGAGATGTGAGAGAGGGAGGCTGTCACATGAGATGGGGGAGAGGGAGGATGTCACATGAGATGGGGGAGAGGGAGGATGTCCCAGGAGATGGGGGAGAGGGAGGATGTCACAGGAGATGGGGAGAGGGAGCAGGATGTCACAGGAGATGGGGGAGAGGGAGGATGTCACAGGAGATGGGGGAGAGGGAGGATGTCACAGGAGATGGGAGAGAGGGAGGATGTCACAGGAGATGGGGGTAAGGGAGCGGGATGTCACATGAGATGGGGGAGAGGGAGGATGTCACAGGAGATGGGGGAGAGGGAGGATGTCACAGGAGATGGGGGAGAGGGAGGATGTCACATGAGATGGGGGAGAGGGAGGATGTCACATGAGATGGGGGAGAGGGAGGATGTCACAGGAGATGGGGGAGAGGGAGGCTGTCACAGGAGATGGGGGAGAGGGAGGATGTCACAGGAGATGGGGGAGAGGGAGGATGTCACAGGAGATGGGGAGAGGGAGGATGTCACAGGAGATGGGGAGAGGGAGGATGTCACAGTGAGATGGGGGAGAGGGAGGCTGTCACAGAGATGTGGGAGAGGGAGGCTGTCACAGGAGATGGGGGAGAGGGAGGATGTCACATGAGATGGGGGAGAGGGAGGATGTCACAGGAGATGGGGAGAGGGAGCGGGATGTCACAGGAGATAGGGGAGAGGGAGGCTGTCACAGAGATGGGGGAGAGGGAGGATGTCACAAGAGATGGGGGAGAGGGAGGCTGTCACAGGAGATGGGGAGAGGGAGGATGTCACAGGAGATGGGGGAGAGGGAGGATGTCACAGGAGATGGGGAGAGGGAGCGGGATGTCACAGGAGATAGGGGAGAGGGAGGCTGTCACAGAGATGGGGGAGAGGGAGGATGTCACAAGAGATGGGGGAGAGGGAGGCTGTCACAGGAGATGGGGAGAGGGAGGATGTCACAGGAGATGGGGGAGAGGGAGGATGTCACAGGAGATGGGGAGAGGGAGGATGTCACAGGAGATGGGGGAGAGGGAGGCTGTCACAGAGATGTGGGAGAGGGAGGCTGTCACAGGAGATGGGGGAGAAGGAGGCTGTCACAGGAGATGGGGGAGAGGGAGGATGTCACAGGAGATGGGGAGAGGGAGGATGTCACATGAGACGGGGGAGAGGGAGGATGTCACAGGAGATGGGGGAGAGGGAGGATGTCACAGGAGGTGGGGAGAGGGAGGATGTCACAGGAGATGGGGAGAGGGCGGATGTCACAGGAGATGGGGGTGAGGGAGCGGGATGTCACATGAGATGGGGTAGAGGGAGGATGTCGCAGAGATGGGGGAGAGGGAGGATGTCACAGGAGATGGGGGAGAGGGAGACTGTCACAGAGATGTGGGAGAGGGAGGATGTCACATGAGATGGGGGAGAGGGAGGATGTCACAGGAGATGGGGGAGAGGGAGGATGTCACAGGAGATGGGGGAGAGGGAGGCTGTCACAGAGATGTGGGAGAGGGAGGATGTCACAGGAGATGGGGGAGAGGGAAGCTGTCACAGAGATGTGGGAGAGGGAGGATGTCACAGGAGATGGGGGAGAGGGAGGATGTCACAGGAGATGGGGAGAGGGAGGATGTCACAGGAGATGGGGGTGAGGGAGCGGGATGTCACATGAGATGGGGTAGAGGGAGGATGTCACAGGATATGGGGAGAGGGAGGCTGTCACAGAGATGGGGATAGGGAGGATGTCACAGGAGATGGGGGAGAGGGAGGATGTCACAGATGTGGGAGAGGGAGGATGTCACAGGAGATGGGGGAGAGGGAGGATGTCACAGGAGATGGGGAGAGGGAGGATGTCACAGGAGATGGGGGTGAGGGAGCGGGATGTCACATGAGATGGGGGAGAGGGAGGATGTCACATGAGATGGGGGAGAGGGAGGATGTCACATGAGATAGGGAAGAGGGAGGATGTCACAGGAGATGGGGGAGAGGGAGGATGTCACAGGAGATGGGGGAGAGGGAGGATGTCACAGGAGATGGGGGAGAGGGAGGATGTCACATGAGATGGGGGAGAGGGAGGATGTCACAGTAGATGGGGGAGAGGGAGGATGTCACAGGAGATGGGGGAGAGGGAGGATGTCACAGGAGATGGGGGAGAGGGAGGATGTTACAGGAGATGGGGAGAGGGAGGATGTCACAGGAGATGGGGGAGAGGGAGGATGTCACATGAGATGGGGAGAGGGAGGATGTCACAGGAGATGGGGGAGAGGGAGGATGTTACAGGAGATGGGGAGAGGGAGGATGTCACATGAGATGGGGGAGAGGGAGCATGTCACAGGAGATGGGGGAGAGTGAGGCTGTCACAGGAGATGTGGGAGAGGGAGGATGTCACAGGAGATGGGGGAGAGGGAGGCTGTCACAGGATATGGGGAGAGGGAGGATGTTACAGGAGATGGGGGAGAGGGAGGATGTCACAGGAGATGGGGGAGAGGGAGGCTGTCACAGGAGATGTGGGAGAGGGAGCGGGATGTCACAGGAGATGGGGAAGAGGGAGCACGTCACAGGAGATGTGGGAGAGGGAGGATGTCACAGGAGATGTGGGAGAGGGAGGATGTCACAGGAGATGGGGAGAGGGAGGCTGTCACAGGAGATGGGGGAGAGGGAGGCTGTCACAGGAGATGTGGGAGAGGGAGCGGGATGTCACAGGAGATGAGGAAGAGGGAGCACGTCACAGGAGATGTGGGAGAGGGAGGATGTCACAGGAGATGTGGGAGAGGGAGGCTGTCACAGGAGATGGGGGAGAGGGAGGATGTCACATGAGATGGGGGAGAGGGAGGATGTCACAGGAGATGGGGGAGAGGGAGGATGTCACAGGAGATGGGGAGAGGGAGCGGGATGTCACAGGAGATGGGGAGAGGGAGCGGGATGTCACAGGAGATGGGGGAGAGGGAGGATGTCACAGGAGATGGGGGAGAGGGAGGATGTCACAGGAGATGGGGGAGAGGGAGGATGTCACAGGAGATGGGGGAGAGGGAGGATGTCACAGGAGATGGGGGAGAGGGAGGATGTCACAGGAGATGGGGGTGAGGGAGCGGGATGTCACATGAGATGGGGGAGAGGGAGGCTGTCACAGGAGATGGGGGAGAGGGAGGATGTCACATGAGATGGGGGAGAGAGAGGATGTCACAGGAGATGGGGGAGAGGGAGGATGTCACAGGAGATGGGGAGAGGGAGCGGGATGTCACAGGAGATGGGGGAGAGGGAGGATGTCACAGGAGATGGGGGAGAGGGAGGCTGTCACAGGAGATGTGGGAGAGGGAGCGGGATGTCACAGGAGATGGGGAAGAGGGAGCACGTCACAGGAGATGTGGGAGAGGGAGGATGTCACAGGAGATGTGGGAGAGGGAGGATGTCACAGGAGATGGGGGAGAGGGAGGCTGTCACAGGAGATGGGGGAGAGGGAGGCTGTCACAGGAGATGTGGGAGAGGGAGCGGGATGTCACAGGAGATGAGGAAGAGGGAGCACGTCACAGGAGATGTGGGAGAGGGAGGATGTCACAGGAGATGTGGGAGAGGGAGGCTGTCACAGGAGATGGGGGAGAGGGAGGATGTCACATGAGATGGGGGAGAGGGAGGATGTCACAGGAGATGGGGGAGAGGGAGGATGTCACAGGAGATGGGGAGAGGGAGCGGGATGTCACAGGAGATGGGGAGAGGGAGCGGGATGTCACAGGAGATGGGGGAGAGGGAGGATGTCACAGGAGATGGGGGAGAGGGAGGATGTCACAGGAGATGGGGGAGAGGGAGGATGTCACAGGAGATGGGGGAGAGGGAGGATGTCACAGGAGATGGGGGAGAGGGAGGGTGTCACAGGAGATGGGCGAGGTGGAGGATGTCACATGAGATGGGGGAGAGGGATGATGTCACAGGAGATGGGGAGAGGGAGGATGTTACAGGAGATGGGGGAGAGGGAGGATGTCACAGGAGATGGGGGAGAGGGAAGCTGTCACAGATGTGGGAGAGGGAGGATGTCACAGGAGATGGGGGAGAAGGAGGATGTCATAGGAGATGGGGGAAGAGGATGTCACAGGAGATGGGGGAGAAGGAGGATGTCACAGGAGATGGGGAGAGGGAGGATGTCACAGGAGATGGGGGAGAGGGAGGATGTCACAGGAGATGGGGGAGAGGGAGGATGTCACAGGAGATGGGGGAGAGGGAGGATGTTACAGGAGATGGGGAAGAGGGAGGATGTCACAGGAGATGGGGGAGAGGGAGGATGTCAAAGGAGATGGGGGAGAGGGAGGATGTCACAGGAGATGGGGAGAGGGAGGATGTCACAGGAGATGGGGGAGAGGGAGGATGTCACAGGAGATGGGGGAGATGGAGGATGTCACAGGAGATGGGGGAGCGGGGGGATGTCAAAGGAGATGGGGAAGAGGGAGGATGTCACAGGAGATGGGGGAGAGGGAGGATGTCACAGGATATGGGGAAGAGGAAGGATGTCATAGGAGATGGGGGAGATGGAGGATGTCACAGGAGATGGGGGAGAGGAAGGATGTCACAGATGGGGAGAGGGAGGATGTCACAGGAGATGGGGGAGAGGGAGCGGGATGTCACAGGAGATGGGGGAGAGGGAGGATGTCACAAAAGATGGGGGAGAGGGAGGATGTCACAAGAGATGGGGGAGAGGGAGGGTGTCACAGGAGAGGGAGCGGGATGTGACAGGGAGAGGGAGCGGGATGTGACAGGAGATGGGGAGAGGGAGGATGTCACAGGAGATGGGGGAGATGGAGGATGTCACAGGAGATCAGGGAGAGGGAGGGTGTCACAGGAGATGGGCGAGGTGGAGGATGTCACATGAGATGGGGGAGAGGGATGATGTCACAGGAGATGGGGGAGAGGGAGGATTTCACAGGAGATGGGGGAGAGGGATGATGTCACAGGAGATGGGGGAGAGGGAGGATGTCACAGGATATGAGGGAGAGGGAGGATGTCACAGGAGATGGGGAGAGGGAGGATGTCACAGGAGATGGGGGAGAGGGAGGATGTCACAGGAGATGGGGAGAGGGAAGATGTCACAGATGGGGGAGAGGGAGGATGTCACAGATGAGGAAGAGGGGGATGTCACAGGAGATGGGGGAGAGGGATGATGTCACAGGAGATGTGGGAGAGGGAGGATGTCAAAGGATATGCGGGAGAGGGAGGATGTCACAGGAGATGGGGGAGAGGGAGGATGTCAAAGGAGATGGGGGAGAGGGAGGATGTCACAGGAGATGGGGGAGAGGGAGGATGTCACAGGAGATGGGGAGAGGGAGGATGGCACAGGAGATGGGGAGAGGGAGCGGGATGTCACAGGAGATGGGGGAGAGGGAGGATGTCACAGGAGATGGGGGAGAAGGAGGATGTCATAGGAGATGGGGGAAGAGGATGTCACAGGAGATGGGGGAGAAGGAGGATGTCACAGGAGATGGGGAGAGGGAGGATGTCACAGGAGATGGGGAGAGGGAGGATGTCACAGGAGATGGGGGAGAGGGAGGATGTCACAGGAGATGGGGGAGAGGGAGGATGTTACAGGAGATGGGGAAGAGGGAGGATGTCACAGGAGATGGGGGAGAGGGAGGATGTCAAAGGAGATGGGGGAGAGGGAGGATGTCACAGGAGATGGGGAGAGGGAGGATGTCACAGGAGATGGGGGAGAGGGGGGATGTCACAGGAGAGGGGGAGAGGGAGCGGGATGTCACAGGAGATGGGGGAGAGGGATGATGTCACAGGAGATGTGGGAGAGGGAGGATGTCACAGGAGATGTGGGAGAGGGAGGATGTTACAGGAGATGGGGGAGAGGGAGGATGTCACAGGAGATGGGGGAGGTGGAGGATGTCACAGGAGATGGGGGAGAGGGAGGATGTCACAGGAGATGGGGGAGAGGGAGGATGTCACAGGAGATGGGGGAGAGGGAGGATGTCACAGGAGATGGGGGAGAGGGAGGATGTCACAGGAGATGGGGGAGAGGGAGGATGTCACAGGAGATGGGGGAGCGGGAGGATGTCACAGGAGATGGGGAGAGGGAGGGTATCACATGAGATGGGGGAGAGGGAGCGGGATGTCACAGGAGATGGGGAGAGGGAGGATGTCACAGGAGATGGGGAAGAGGGAGGATGTCACAGGAGATGGGGGAGAGGGAGGATGTCAAAGGAGATGGGGAAGAGGGAGGATGTCACAGGAGATGGGGGAGAGGGAGGATGTCACAGGAGATGGGGGAGAGGGAGGATGTCACAGAAGGGGGAGAGCGAGGATGTCACAGGAGATGGGGGAGAGGGAGGATGTCACAGGAGATGGGGGAGAGGGAGGATGTTACAGGAGATGGGAGAGAGGGAGGATGTCACAGGAGATAGGGAAGAGGGAGGATGTTACAGGAGATGGGGGAGAGGGAGGATGTCAAAGGAGATGGGGAAGAGGGAGGATGTTACAGGAGATGGGGGAGAGGGAGGATGTCACAGGAGATGGGGGAGAGGGAGGATGTCACAGGAGATGGGGGAGAGGGAGGATGTCACAGGAGATGGGGGAGAGGGATGATGTCACAGGAGATGGGGGAGAGGGAGCGGGATGTCACAGGAGATGGGGGAGAGGGAGGATGTCACAGGAGATGGGGGAGAGGGAGGATGTCACAGGAGATGGGGGAGAGGGAGGATGTCACAGGAGATGTGGAGAGGGAGGATGTCACAGGAGATGGGGAGATGGAGGATGTCACAGGAGATGGGGGAGAGGGAGGATGTCACAGGAGATGGGGGAGAGGGAGGATGTTACAGGAGATGGGGAAGAGGGAGGATGTCACAGGAGATGGGGTAGAGGGAGGATGTCACAGGAGATGGGGAAGAGGGAGGATGTCACAGGAGATGGGGAGAGGGAGGATGTCACAGGAGATGGGGGAGAGGGAGGATGTCACAGGAGATGGGGAGGGAGGACGTCACAGGAGATGGGGAGAGGGAGGACGTCACAGGAGATGGGGGAGAGGGAGGATGTCACAGGAGATGGGGGAGAGGGAGGATGTCACAGGAGATGGGGGAGAGGGAGGATGTCACAGTAGATGGGGAGGGAGGACGTCACAGGAGATGGGGAGAGGGAGGACGTCACAGGAGATGGGGGAGAGGGAGGATGTCACAGGCGATGGGGGAGAGGGAGGATGTCACAGGAGATGGGGGAGAGGGAGGATGTCACAGGAGATGGGGGAGAGGGAGGATGTCACAGGAGATGGGGGAGAGGGAGGATGTCACAGGAGATGGGGGAGAGGGAGGATGTCACAGGAGATGGGGGAGAGGGAGGATGTCACAGGAGGTGGGGGAGAGGGAGGATGTCAGATACGGTACAGTGACGAGAGGCACTCATTTCATATTGCACTTCAAATTTAGTCCATACTTCCGGTCGCTACGGCACTTCTTAAACAGTAACTAGTCAGTGATCAGAATATCAGTGCTATTTTTTAGGGGGAAAACGTTAAGGGAAACCTGTCCTTTAACCTGTCCTCCGGCTTCCACATCATGTGCCCACAAACCCCTCCGCCGCTGCAGCCGTTTACAGATACAGATATATGTATTAGGATCCTCCATAGTATGAATTGTATGGTATCCACGTCATTACACAAATGAAGTACACCAAGATAAAACATAAAAAATACAGCATCAGAGGATGATAAAAATACAGATGATAAAACACAGCAGCAAGAGTGGCAACACAGACCGACCCCAGCTGCTGACACCGATCGCAACCATATCCCGGTATACAGATTCAGCATGCAGATAGGCTATCGCCTAGCCTCTGGTGTTAGGGCGTCCCAGGCACTCGCGGCTCGGTACATGAAGCTGCGCTTTGCGAATTCCGTCCGCACGCGGGGCAGCTCGAGCTGGCCGCCTTCACTGGCGCGCGTGTGGCGGGCGGACACGACGGCACGCCTTACCACCCGACGGCGCAGCGGTTCTGAGGCGCTGGGGGCAGTGATGAGGTGGCGCACAGCGGCAATGTCACGTTCGGTGATCATGTCATCAACATTAGGCCACCCGAGCTCCCGTAATGACGGGGTGACATGATCGCGCCGGCCGAGGCCAGTCACAATGCGGACACCGAAGTTGATCGCCTTTTGCACGCGCTGCCACTGTGCCGCGGTACAGTTTCACCACACCGTTATGCAATAACCTATGTAAGGGAAGACGAGAGCCTCGACCAGCAGACGTCTGACGTATTTTGGCAGCTTATGACGGATTCGCGCGAGACCTACCAGCACACAATAGCAACGCTGAACGACCGACGAGACGTGGCAGTTCCATGACAGGTGTGGGTCGATGACAACACCCAGCACCTTGACACTTTGCGAGGGAGAAATTTCGTCGTTGCCGAAATAAATAGAGAAGTCGGCAGTGACGTTTTGACGGCGAGATCTGAGGATGATCATCTCCGTTTTAGCCGGATTGATTTTTAGACGGTTCTGTGTGAACCATTTCATAGCTATAAGGAGAGAGCTCTCAATACGAGTTTTTAGGCCTGAAAGTTTGATGGAAAGTCAGCACCAAGGAACTGAGTGTCGTCAGCGTACATCACGATCCTTCTGTGTGGGAGGTGCTGTGGCAGATCGTTGGTGAAAATGAGGAAGAGCACAGGTCCTAAGATGGATCCTGGGACCATGCCGTGGGTTGAACCACGCCCGTGATGAGTTAAGCAAGAATAACTCATCATACCTTCATGATGTGGAAGCCGATGCAGAGGTTGAGAGCGCCCTCGTGCTTTTTCTCGCGCTGGTCCTTCTGGCTGAGCTGAACAACCACCTCATCCACCTCCTCTTCCACGTCAAACCGGTACTGTAATGAGCACAGCCGAGCTTACAAACGGCACTGCAGTTCTGGTGCAGGGATTCAATAATGCAGGATTTGATGATCATAAGGGTTTGTGGGCACAGACCAACTACAGTGACTACACTCCACAACTACAGTGACTACAGTCCACAACTACAGTGACTACACTCTACAACTACAGTGACTACACTCCACAACTACAGTTCCTACACTCTACAACTACAGTGACTACACTCTACAACTAGTGACTACACTCTACAACTACAGTGCCTACACTCTACAACTACAGTTCCTACACTCTACAACTACAGTTCCTACACTCCACAACTACAGTTCCTACACTCTACAACTACAGTTCCTACACTCCACAACTACAGTGACTACACACCACAACTACAGTTCCTACAGTCAATGCAATACGCCGTCCATAAGATGACGATCAAACTTCAAAGAACATCAATCACAGCACTTGCTCTTCATCCAATTGTATCATGCCCATGCAGCTAGAATCTATTTTATACCACTCTTTTCATTACAATCTGAACTCGACTAGCTGTAAACGGGAAAAATGTGAATATAAATTTGACGCCCCTGGTGGCTACCACCAGTGTTCATTTCATCGATTCGTTAAGGTGGCGCCTCACCTGCGGATTGTGTAGGAAGGTGGCCCGGTTGTTGAGGCATCCCCCAGCGCGGTCCAGGGCCCGTCCCTGAACACCGGGCGTCCAGTGGCCCAACTCGCGCGCCTCCGTCCACGTCTTGGAGAAGGAGAAGAAGGACGTGTTGATCAGCTGACACACCGAGACGTCCGTGAAGCTGGCCACGAAGTCGTCGAACGTCATCCTGTCAACCAGAGGAGAGAGCAAATTATAGAGATGGCTACCAATCGGGCTCGATGCTTTCCGTCACTTCGTCCAGACAGATGTCTGCGCAAGTTGTGCTGAAGCCGGCCAAAAGGTAGAAAGCTAGAAGTCAGTTTGATACGTGCCATCACTTCGTCCCTACATCGAATTGACTATGCAAGTTATGTTCATGGTTCAGTGGTGCTGTTATGCTGCTAACAAATAGTGTTTGTTCATCATATCGCAGACCAGTCAAAGGCAGGCCATCAGAGCCGACTTACCAGAACTCTCCGTCAAAGGCAGGCCATCAGAGCCGACTTACCAGAACTCTCCGTCAAAGGCAGGCCATCAGAGCCGACTTACCAGAACTCTCCGTCAAAGGCAGGCCATCAGAGTCGACTTACCAGAACTCTCCGTCAAAGGCAGGCCATCAGAGCCGACTTACCAGAACTCTCCGTCAAAGGCAGGCCATCAGAGCCGACTTACCAGAACTCTCCATCAAAGGCAGGCCATCAGAGCCGACTTACCAGAACTCTCCGTCGTTGGCAGGCCATCAGAGCCGACTTACCAGAACTCTCCGTCATTGGCAGGCCATCAGAGCCGACTTACCAGAACTCTCCATCAAAGGCAGGCCATCAGAGCCGACTTACCAGAACTCTCCGTCAAAGGCAGGCCATCAGAGCCGACTTACCAGAACTCTCCGTCATTGGCAGGCCATCAGAGCCGACTTACCAGAACTCTCCGTCGTTGGCAGGCCATCAGAGCCGACTTACCAGAACTCTCCATCAAAGGCAGGCCATCAGAGCCGACTTACCAGAACTCTCCGTCATTGGCAGGCCATCAGAGCCGACTTACCAGAACTCTCCGTCATTGGCAGGCCATCAGAGCCGACTTACCAGAACTCTCCGTCGTTGGCAGGCCATCAGAGCCGACTTACCAGAACTCTCCGTCATTGGCAGGCCATCAGAGCCGACTTACCAGAACTCTCCGTCATTGGCAGGCCATCAGAGCCGACTTACCAGAACTCTCAGTCATTGGCAGGCCATCAGAGCCGACTTACCAGAACTCTCCGTCATTGGCAGGCCATCAGAGCCGACTTACCAGAACTCTCCGTCATTGGCAGGCCATCAGAGCCGACATACCAGAACTCTCCGTCATTGGCAGGCCATCAGAGCCGACTTACCAGAACTCTCCGTCATTGGCAGGCCATCAGAGCCGACTTACCAGAACTCTCCGTCGTTGGCAGGCCATCAGAGCCGACTTACCAGAACTCTCCGTCATTGGCAGGCCATCAGAGCCGACTTACCAGAACTCTCCGTCATTGGCAGGCCATCAGAGCCGACATACCAGAACTCTCCGTCAAAGGCAGGCCATCAGAGCCGACTTACCAGAACTCTCCGTCAAAGGCAGGCCATCAGAGCCGACTTACCAGAACTCTCCGTAGTTGGCAGGCCATCAGAGCCGACTTACCAGAACTCTCCGTCAAAGGCAGGCCATCAGAGCCGACTTACCATAACTCTCCGTAGTTGGCAGGCCATCAGAGCCGACTTACCAGAACTCTCCGTCATTGGCAGGCCATCAGAGCCGACTTACCAGAACTCTCCGTAGTTGGCAGGCCATCAGAGCCGACTTACCAGAACTCTCCGTCAAAAGCAGGCCATCAGAGCCGACTTACCAGAACTCTCCGTCAAAGGCAGGCCATCAGAGCCGACTTACCAGAACTCTCCGTCAAAGGCAGGCCATCAGAGCCGACTTACCAGAACTCTCCATCAAAGGCAGGCCATCAGAGCCGACTTACCAGAACTCTCCGTCAAAGGCAGGCCATCAGAGCCGACTTACCAGAACTCTTCGTCAAAGGCAGGCCATCAGAGCCGACTTACCAGAATTCTCCGTCAAAGGCAGGCCATCAGAGCCGACTTACCAGAACTCTCCGTCAAAGGCAGGCCATCAGAGCCGACTTACCAGAACTCTCCGTCAAAGGCAGGCCATCAGAGCCGACTTACCAGAACTCTCCATCAAAGGCAGGCCATCAGAGCCGACTTACCAGAACTCTCCGTCAAAGGCAGGCCATCAGAGCCGACTTACCAGAACTCTTCGTCAAAGGCAGGCCATCAGAGCCGACTTACCAGAACTCTCCGTCAAAGGCAGGCCATCAGAGCCGACTTACCAGAACTCTCCGTCAAAGGCAGGCCATCAGAGCCGACTTACCAGAACTCTCCGTCATTGGCAGGCCATCAGAGCCGACTTACCAGAACTCTCCGTCAAAGGCAGGCCATCAGAGCCGACTTACCAGAACTCTACGTCAAAGGCAGGCCATCAGAGCCGACTTACCAGAACTCTCCGTCAAAGGCAGGCCATCAGAGCCGACTTACCAGAACTCTCCGTCAAAGGCAGGCCATCAGAGCCGACTTACCAGAACTCTCCGTCAAAGGCAGGCCATCAGAGCCGACTTACCAGAACTCTCCATCAAAGGCAGGCCATCAGAGCCGACTTACCAGAACTCTCCGTCATTGGCAGGCCATCAGAGCCGACTTACCAGAACTCTCCGTCATTGGCAGGCCATCAGAGCCGACTTACCAGAACTCTCCGTCATTGGCAGGCCATCAGAGCCGACTTACCAGAACTCTCCGTCATTGGCAGGCCATCAGAGCCGACTTACCAGAACTCTCCGTCATTGGCAGGCCATCAGAGCCGACTTACCAGAACTCTCCGTCAAAGGCAGGCCATCAGAGCCGACTTACCAGAACTCTCCGTCAAAGGCAGGCCATCAGAGCCGACTTACCAGAACTCTCCGTCAAAGGCAGGCCATCAGAGCCGACTTACCAGAACTCTCCGTCAAAGGCAGGCCATCAGAGCCGACTTACCAGAACTCTCCGTCAAAGGCAGGCCATCAGAGCCGACTTACCAGAACTCTCCATCAAAGGCAGGCCATCAGAGCCGACTTACCAGAACTCTCCGTCATTGGCAGGCCATCAGAGCCGACTTACCAGAACTCTCCGTCATTGGCAGGCCATCAGAGCCGACTTACCAGAACTCTCCGTCAAAGGCAGGCCATCAGAGCCGACTTACCAGAACTCTCCGTCAAAGGCAGGCCATCAGAGCCGACTTACCAGAACTCTCCGTCAAAGGCAGGCCATCAGAGCCGACTTACCAGAACTCTCCGTCGTTGGCAGGCCATCAGAGCCGACTTACCAGAACTCTCCGCCGTTGGCAGGCCATCAGAGCCGACTTACCAGAACTCTCCGTCAAAGGCAGGCCATCAGAGCCGACTTACCAGAACTCTCCGTCATTGGCAGGCCATCAGAGCCGACTTACCAAAACTCTCCGTCGTTGGCAGGCCATCAGAGCCGACTTACCAGAACTCTCCATCAAAGGCAGGCCATCAGAGCCGACTTACCAGAACTCTCCGTCAAAGGCAGGCCATCAGAGCCGACTTACCAGAACTCTCCGTCAAAGGCAGGCCATCAGAGCCGACTTACCAGAACTCTCCGTCAAAGGCAGGCCATCAGAGCCGACTTACCAGAACTCTCCGTCAAAGGCAGGCCATCAGAGCCGACTTACCAGAACTTTCCATCAAAGGCAGGCCATCAGAGCCGACTTACCAGAACTCTCCGTCATTGGCAGGCCATCAGAGCCGACTTACCAGAACTCTCCGTCAAAGGCAGGCCATCAGAGCCGACTTACCAGAACTCTCCGTCAAAGGCAGGCCATCAGAGCCGACTTACCAGAACTCTCCGTCATTGGCAGGCCATCAGAGCCGACTTACCAGAACTCTCCGTAGTTGACAGGCCATCAGAGCCGACTTACCAGAACTCTCCGTCGTTGGCAGGCCATCAGAGCCGACTTACCAGAACTCTCCGTCAAAGGCAGGCCATCAGAGCCGACTTACCAGAACTCTCCGTCAAAGGCAGGCCATCAGAGCCGACTTACCAGAACTCTCTGTCGTTGGCAGGCCATCAGAGCCGACTTACCAGAACTCTCCGTCATTGGCAGGCCATCAGAGCCGACTTACCAGAACTCTCCGTCAAAGGCAGGCCATCAGAGCCGACTTACCAGAACTCTCCGTCATTGGCAGGCCATCAGAGCCGACTTACCAGAACTCTCCGTCAAAGGCAGGCCATCAGAGCCGACTTACCAGAACTCTCCGTCAAAGGCAGGCCATCAGAGCCGAGTTACCAGAACTCTCCGTCAAAGGCAGGCCATCAGAGCCGACTTACCAGAACTCTCCGTCAAAGGCAGGCCATCAGAGCCGACTTACCAGAACTCTCCGTCAAAGGCAGGCCATCAGAGCCGACTTACCAGAACTCTCCATCAAAGGCAGGCCATCAGAGCCGACTTACCAGAACTCTCCGTCATTGGCAGGCCATCAGAGCCGACTTACCAGAACTCTCCGTCATTGGCAGGCCATCAGAGCCGACTTACCAGAACTCTCCGTCAAAGGCAGGCCATCAGAGCCGACTTACCAGAACTCTCCGTCAAAGGCAGGCCATCAGAGCCGACTTACCAGAACTCTCCGTCAAAGGCAGGCCATCAGAGCCGACTTACCAGAACTCTCCGTCGTTGGCAGGCCATCAGAGCCGACTTACCAGAACTCTCCACCGTTGGCAGGCCATCAGAGCCGACTTACCAGAACTCTCCGTCAAAGGCAGGCCATCAGAGCCGACTTACCAGAACTCTCCGTCATTGGCAGGCCATCAGAGCCGACTTACCAAAACTCTCCGTCGTTGGCAGGCCATCAGAGCCGACTTGCCAGAACTCTCCATCAAAGGCAGGCCATCAGAGCCGACTTACCAGAACTCTCCGTCAAAGGCAGGCCATCAGAGCCGACTTACCAGAACTCTCCGTCAAAGGCAGGCCATCAGAGCCGACTTACCAGAACTCTCCGTCAAAGGCAGGCCATCAGAGCCGACTTACCAGAACTCTCCGTCAAAGGCAGGCCATCAGAGCCGACTTACCAGAACTTTCCATCAAAGGCAGGCCATCAGAGCCGACTTACCAGAACTCTCCGTCATTGGCAGGCCATCAGAGCCGACTTACCAGAACTCTCCGTCAAAGGCAGGCCATCAGAGCCGACTTACCAGAACTCTCCGTCAAAGGCAGGCCATCAGAGCCGACTTACCAGAACTCTCCGTCATTGGCAGGCCATCAGAGCCGACTTACCAGAACTCTCCGTAGTTGGCAGGCCATCAGAGCCGACTTACCAGAACTCTCCGTCGTTGGCAGGCCATCAGAGCCGACTTACCAGAACTCTCCGTCAAAGGCAGGCCATCAGAGCCGACTTACCAGAACTCTCCGTCATTGGCAGGCCATCAGAGCCGACTTACCAGAACTCTCCATCAAAGGCAGGCCATCAGAGCCGACTTACCAGAACTCTCCGTCAAAGGCAGGCCATCAGAGCCGACTTACCAGAACTCTCCGTCAAAGGCAGGCCATCAGAGCCGACTTACCAGAACTCTCCGTCATTGGCAGGCCATCAGAGCCGACTTACCAGAACTCTCCGTCAAAGACAGGCCATCAGAGCCGACTTACCAGAACTCTCCGTCATTGGCAGGCCATCAGAGCCGACTTACCAGAACTCTCCGTCGTTGGCAGGCCATCAGAGCCGACTTACCAGAACTCTCCGTCATTGGCAGGCCATCAGAGCCGACTTACCAGAACTCTCCGTCGTTGGCAGGCCATCAGAGCCGACTTACCAGAACTCTCCGTCAAAGGCAGGCCATCAGAGCTCGTCAAAGGCAGGCCATCAGAGCCGACTTACCAGAACTCTCCGTCGTTGTCGAACGTTAGTCCGATCTTCTCCCTCTCAGAATCACTGATCTTGGACCATTCCGGCGACCTGTAAACTGCCACACGTCAGCCACAGAGAGTGAAACTATCCACACTTCACATACCACGCACAACCGCTTCATCCTAGTGTCTTCTGTCGGTTTATTTATCCCAGCCAACGTCAAAGGAAAGGCATTCCATATAACAACCAAACCAAATGATGCACAGTTATTTTCACCGCCAGTTTCGGCAATCATGACAAACTCAAACCATCGCCACTAATTCCCACCGTCAACCATTCCAATCCCCCACCGTACTATTCCCTGGTGCGGGGGGGGGGGGGGCGGTGGTCATTTCACCTCACCTGACCTGAGGTGTCAGCGGCGGCAGGCTGCAGGCAGCAGGCCGCTGACGGCCGGTGGCCGGAAGCAGTGCGGGCCGGCCGGACAGCACTACACACCACGTGACCACACAATCGACGGTCAGTTGCAGTAGCATGCACGTGCACTGCAGGCAGGCGACACAAGCGGCAGGCGGGGCGGGGCGGGGCGGGGCGGGGCGGGGCGGGGCGGGGCGGGGCGCACATTTCCGAACTAGGTAGTTAATCGGCATGCCCCAGTCGTCAGCCAATTAGCGCACGCCAGGGGCACTGACGTCACCCACTAGGGCATAAGGTCAAGGTTCGGCGATGAGCTGGAAGGCTGCCGAAAAACAGCGCGGTAAGGGACCCGCAAACAACTCAGTGGTGAGCATTACCCAGTGACTTCAAAAGCCGGATCGTAAATAAGATTCCGCTATCTCCCTGGTGCTGCGGGTCGAAAGTATAAACGGACCCCGGCGTTTCGTTAACGACAGGATTCCATGCTCGTTTATTTTTCCAAGCGGACGATTCGTATACAAGCATGCTAATGAACAAGTGATGTCACTGGCTGAAAATAAACCAGTAAGGCGCCGTAGTTGGCGATGAACGAGCGAGCGCGAAGGAAATGTATGGTGAATTTCAACTCAATCGGGCAAGTAGTTTCTGAGATACAAAAAAGGTGCGCACGTGCAGAGGCACCCCACCCCTGATTTGTGGGAAAGAGGCGGCTGAGAGGTCTCTAACCACACACCGAATTTGAACACAATCGGCTCAGTCGTTCCTCAGAAGTAGAATAGGGGTGTACACGTGCGCACGTGCGCACCCCACTCCTGACTTGTGGGAAGGCGGCGGCTGAGAGGTCCCTAACCACACACGAAATTCGAGCACAATCGGCTCAGCCGTTCCTGAGATAGAGAATAGAGGTGTGCACGTGCGCACGTGCAGAGGCACCGCACTCCCGACTTGTGGGAAATTGGCGGCTGAGAGGTCCCTAACCACACACACAATTTGAATACAATCGGCTCAGCCGTTCCCGAGATATAGAATAGGGGTGTGCACGTGCGCACGTGCAGAGGCACCCCACCCATGACTTGTGGGAAGGCGGCGGCGGAGGGGTCCCTAACCACACACCAAATTTTAACACAATTGGCCCAGCCGTTGCGGAGTTTTTGCGAGAAAACACTTTTCAACACCCCTCACGCGGTACGCGCCACGCGCAGTGGTAGTCACTCACATGAGTCGGCACCGGTCTCAAACAGGTTAGCTTGGATGGGGGTACTCAGCAAAGAAACCCGCTTGTCAATCGGACGTGTGGTTGCAGAGATATTAGCTTCTCAAAAGCGTCACCACGGGCCGGGCCGGGCCGCTCATATTCAGATTTTTCACATATACCACGGAAGGACAAGCAAGCGCTTCGCGCTCGCTCGTAACAAACGATCTTATATCACAACTCCATATGTCTTTGGCTGCGACTGGGGTATGCCGGCTAGCAGAATCCAGTTCGGAAATGTGCGTTCAGGGACAGACCAGGGGAGCATGCAGCAGCACCGCACACCAGCACACACACCATCACCCATCGCACACCGCAGGGGCCACGGACAGAGACAGACAAACGGGCCGATCAGCAACAAACCTCAACAACAGAGCACAGAAGCGGGGTGGTTACATGCAAAAGGCAGAACGAGCCGCAACCAGGAACACTCCCACATAAGGCCTCCACACGTGGGACCATAGCTGATCATTCGTAAGAGTGTGGGATAGGGTGTATTTTTGGCTAGGATCAGACCTGGCGATGGTGCCACGTATTCTAAATAGCATAAAGGACAAGGGTAGCGTTACCCCAATAGTACAGGGCGCATTTCACATAATATGTCAAACTGAGCTGGTTGGTTCAGCCCGACTTCTTACTGTACATTCAGGACGTATACAAGATTAGACACAACCCTGCAGCAGAGGCGAGAAAACGAGAAAAAAGTCCCGTATTTATTCAGACGCATTTGAATTCATGCGTCAGAAATGCCACAAAACCCTTCAATTTGTACCCGAAAGCTTCTGAAAGTGCCATCCTTATGGTGCTGTTTGTAGCACGAATTCAATGCCTCTGAAACGCCACGGTGTCAGTTGGCCATTTTTCGCTCCGCCAGTGGGGCAGACCGTGGCTTAACCCGCGCGGCGCTGGGGGGGGGGTAAATTTTACCCCCCCTCCCGGGTTTTCGCTATAGATTCAAAACTACACTAGATATCGACGCGAAACTTTCAGTACCTTATCTGGCATCGATTTGACGTCTTCAGATAAATTTTGGAGAAAATCGGTCGAGAAGTTTTTGCGAAAATAGCGTTTTAGTGACGTCATGTAACGCCATTTTCGGTCCAAAATGGACGAAACTTTGATCGATGATAGAACAGCGAGTATTGAAGCAAATTGCAAACAAAGCACGTCAAAAGGAAGGAAATGACATTCTCTACAAGATGGCTATCTCGGATTTGCACAATTTTGATTTTCTGATCCCCAAAATGCAAAAAATCGTTTTTATTTTTTTCAAAGTTTACAAAATCCAAAATTGTAAGAATTTTCAAAAAATCGGAAGATAAGTCAGATAACCATCTCTAATGAGTGACTATTCCAAATTTCAAACAAATATCTATATTTTTGACCCCCAAATGACACTAATAAGTGTTCAATGTGATGGACGCATTTTAAAAAAAATCGCAAATTTTGACATTTCTAGACATCGTACACAAAAAGAAATTGCACCATTGGATTGCTGTGGCAAAACTGAACCGTAAACATGTGTCGGTTATTGCAAATTTTGGATTTCAAAATTTGACCTTTTTTGCCTGATCTTGACCTGACCTTGAGGTCAAATGTCAAAATAACCATTATTTTTGGATTCTACGTCTGAAATAACCCATGAGACATGTGTCACATGGGTTTCATATTACTTTTTCACAATGTGACCTTTTGTGACCTGACTTTGACCTTGACCTGTACTTAGTATGATATTAATACTCAAGCATTACCCTCTCCTTATATTTAGAAGTGTTTTGGCAGAGTTTCGGCGCGCTGCTGTTGATAGTCCGGTCTCTGCAGCCAATAATCTCGAAAACAGGTGGTTTTGACCTTTGACCTGACCCTGACCTGATATGTGACCTTTTAAATACAATTTTAAGAATTACTTAGAATCTTCCCATCGAGAGCTTCCGATCGCCGCCTTGCGCGTCTCGCTGCGATTATTGGTTCGGGAGATAAGAGGGGGGGTAAAATTTACCCCCCCCCCCCCAGCGCGGCGCGTTCGGATGGAGACCCCAGCGCCGCGCGGGTTAAGACGGGACGACCCCAAAGGACGACCCACATAGCTCCCCGCGCCTGGCAGCGACCTTCTGACCGGCACGCTACCTCAAATTGTTCTTGTTCGTTCGGGCTACGAACCTGAAAGTTCAGGGAGTCACGGCGTTAGAGGTGGCATTGTGGCGACTCTCTACCGGGTCGAAGTCATTGCCAATGTGAATGATGACCATTGCACGAAGCTTGATTTGTGAACTTCACATTGGTGCACGTAGACAGAATCAACGAACACATCCAAAACAAAACAAATTAACATCTCTCAATGACTTCCCTCCTTACCAGACTTAGTAGCTTAGTAGCCTTCACAACGCATAAACAGGCATCAAGAAAGACTGGAATCATGCAGTTACGCAAAGTCACGCATAGTCACGCAAAGTCACGCGACGTCACGCTAAGTCACGCGACATTACGCGGTGTCACGCATATCTGGTGGAGGGAGGTGGCAGCTGCGTCCTCCAGTACACAGCGCAGGGATTCGGCGGTTACACCGGCAGCAGGCGCGGTGTCACGCATATCTGGTGGAGGGAGGTGGCAGCTGCGTCCTCCAGTACACAGCGCAGGGATTCGGCGGTTACACCGGCAGCAGGCGCGGTGTCACGCATATCTGGTGGAGGGAGGTGGCAGCTGCGTCCTCCAGTACACAGCGCAGGGATTCGGCGGTTACACCGGCAGCAGGCGCGGTGTCACGCATATCTGGTGGAGGGAGGTGGCAGCTGCGTCCTCCAGTACACAGCGCAGGGATTCGGCGGTTACACCGGCAGCAGGCGCGGTGTCACGCATATCTGGTGGAGGGAGGTGGCAGCTGCGTCCTCCAGTACACAGCGCAGGGATTCGGCGGTTACACCGGCAGCAGGCGCGGTGTCACGCATATCTGGTGGAGGGAGGTGGCAGCTGCGTCCTCCAGTACACAGCGGAGGGATTCGGCGGTTACACCGGCAGCAGCCGCGCGGTGGCGCCGTGCTCCGGTGGCGTACGCCGGTCCCATCAGGCAGTGCGGTGAGCATCACTACAATCAGTGCTTGTGACGTCACACAAAACGGGGGCGTCGGTGCAGCATGCCAATCTGGTAGTAGTTGTGATAGGGAGACAACGCTTGGTGGTGATTGTGTGTCCAGGCCGTGGTTGTGATTCAGGATGCAAAACTAGCACAGAGCCGGGGAACGAAGCACCGACCCAGAGCCGAGACATCCCCGGCCTCGAGACATTAGATTGTCCCCGACACCACAAGCCGTGTTAACAGGTGAATATGATAATGATTAGGACTTGGAGGCACCCCTCAGCTCAGATTATACATGGCGACCATAACCTTACAGTCAACAGGGAGACACGATGTGAGAGAGCGTTATTGAGACGTTACTGAAGAGAGGCTGTTTGGTAGGTCATCAGGTCACCGGAGCTGGCTGGAACACCGACAGCTGCCCTGACCTCACCCGGGCCGAGGCACGCTATCGCTGGCTACCGCACTCCACACACACACGCACCCACACACGCACACGCACACGCACACGCACACGCACACGCACGCACACACACACGCACACACGCACACACCCACACACACGCACGCACGCACGCACGCACGCACGCGCGCGCACGCACACGCACACGCACACGCACACGCACACGCACACGCACACACACACGCACACACGTACCTCGAGCTTATCAGTGCCAACCTCTGTGTCGAGTACAGAAAGTCAGGCCCCGAGGTGCCCTCCACCCTGCCAGGGCAGCCAGACAAGACACGCGTTACCACAGGGACCGGGGGTCGGGCCGCCAGTGTGACATGACGCTAGCCTATGGACAAACACAGACCAGGACCTGTTCCAGGACGTTTACCCACACATGCACGCACATACAAACACGTATATATATATATATATATATATATATATATATATATATATATATATATATATATATATATATATATATATATATATAACGAAAACGGACATGGAAGCGGGTGACCTTCGGTGTTTTCGAACCCCCGGCATATAGGTACAAGTGCCACTCATCAAACGAAACGGGATCTGTACATCACATACATGCAGCTGAAAGTGGGCATTGAAATGTCACGCAGTATGATTAATACAAAAGGAGAGGTGCGAAAGGGTTGTGTAATTGTAGAGTACCATTTTTGAGGTAATTGATACGCTCAGCAAACTTTAATTTCTAACAATGTTTTGGACATAAAGTTAGATTTCGTAACCATCCTGAAGAGAAGAGGAAGAGGGGCGTAGAACATCACACACAAAAACCGAGACAAAGCAAACAGCGATGTTATCCTTGTTCAAGGAGATAATATACGGCCGATATTTACTGATAAATTATAACAGGCACAACCTTCTAAAGACACACAAGGAGGAACATATGCCCATACACGGAGGGAGGCTACTGTGGCCAAGGGAAGGGCACGGCAGCGTCGGTTCAGAACCGGCTTCCGCTGAGGTTCGCCAGGAGGGAGGGGCTCGGCTTGGCAGTCTCCGCCTTCTTTGGGCGAGTCCTGAATGGCTACCGGTGACGATCCGATCCGCAACCACTAACCAGGCCGCCGTTGGGTGCATAAGTTAACTGCAAATTTGGTTACCTTTTTATTCAATGCTTATGGATTGTTAACCCTATTTGTAACAGGCTCCTGGCTACCCCTATTTGTAACAGGGGGGGGGGGGGGGGCGGATTCCGCCCCCCCCGGAGATCTCGAGATCTACCCGTCCGATTTTCAAAAATGAAACGTTGTTTGGTTCCTCTCAACACGATCTACATTGCTAAATAATACAAATAACTAAATTTTGGATAGGGGGGCAACAGGGGGCAAAAACTACAAATTTTAGTAGTATTCTTGATCCGACATAGCTTTCAAGTTTATCGACCGATTTTAACACAACTAATAGGAATCGATAGATTTAATTGGAAATTGATATATGACGGTGACGTTTGAAAATTCAAAAATCATAGGCGTGTGCAGGTCACTCAATATGGGGGTGAAGTAAATGCGTAATAAAACCATTTTTTATGTTTTTTTTAAAAAAAATAAATGAAATCGTATGTGATTGTGACATTAGACAAAACAATTATACATCATATTTTTTGCCATATGCGGTACCAGGTTAGTGAAGAAGGGAGGTAAATTGGGAAAAAATATTAACCGCAGACAAGTTGCTACCCAGCACTATAAATATGTCACTGATCGTAGATAGTTCCTTTTTGCATGTTGTACTTCATCATAGGCGTATCCAGGATCCAAACTGGGGCGGCGCAAGACATTTTGAAAAGTATATTATCCGCTATTATGATACTAACTAGCCAACAGTGACTATTTCACTTACAACTTCAATTGACATTGCTTACTCCCCTTTTTACCCTACCTGGACTCGAATATTATCTTATAATCGTTCGTAGAGTAACCTGTGGTGCGTGTTTCATCCGAAAACTGCAGTATGTTATGTCATTGTACGCCCATGCCTCTTAGTTTCCTTGCAATAATATGACCCCCTTTCTTCCATTCCTTAGCGCGCCTCTGCCAAAAATGATTGTATTCCCTTTTCTGGCCTCATATGTGCATATATCATTATAAGCTAAACGTCTATTGCGCCGTTATCGCTGGCATATCGTCATCTCCATGCCAGTCACCCCCTTTTCATGTTCCTGAACACGCCCCTGAAACTCGATATGTAATACATTATGCATATAATGTAAGCAGAAGCTATCTTTTATATCTTGATAGCTATAAATGCCCCTTACATCGCTCTATTGGCTTCCCGCCAAGCATTGAATACTTCCTGGAACCCCCCCCCCTTTTCAAGCCCCTGAAACCGCCTCTGCCATGCAATTTTAATGATATTTCATTAACATCAACTAATTTGCACTTGTTGCAATCACCGTAAACCGATGTAACTCATTTATACTTGATGCAGTTAGGAAGAAACCGTGAAGATCGCATTTCCGTATTATCGCCAAATGTCGCCTCCGAACCCACCCAAAACTGGGCCCTGGAACCGCCTCTGTTCAGGTTAAGAACTCAATTTTGACTCCAAATGCGGTATTCAATTCTATGAAAAGTCCGAAAATTTCATGGGCCTGCTCCCAGTCGTTCTGGAGATATCTGCGAAAAACATGAGGGAGGGGGGCGGAATCCGCCCCCCCCCGTTACAAATAGGGTTAAAGGGACTATCCCACCATTATATTTGAGTTGAGATAGCCATTTTGATGGCTTGGCGTTGAAATTAAGTATGGTAGCAGTTAAAACAACCACAATGATCTAATCAAAAAGATATTAGTTTGATTTTGACATCTGTAAAAAAATAAGGGCCATGTGTATTTGAGTAGGGCCTCTAAACCGACAGCGTCATCTCTATTTACCCAACTGGTAATGATAGTCGACTTGTTTTAAGGTCAGCCTTGGAATATTTTCGTCTTTCATTTCTCGATCCCCGGGTGGTTCGCAATCTAGAGGCTAGCACTATCAGCTGGAGTTGATGCAGCAGTTTGCTGCCAGGGACCGCTAGGGAGCCAGGGTGTTATGACGTCGCAAGCAAATGGTACCATTACATATTTAACGCTAAATATTTATTCATTTATAAATCAATCAATCAATCAATATTTAGTGGTACCATTTGTTTGCGACGTCATAACACTCTTGCTCACTAGCGGTCCCTGGCGGCCAACTGCTGCACCAACTCCAGCAGATAGTGCTAGCCAATCTAGACACAGCGCTGCTCGAAAGCACGCTAGTAGCGCTAGTAGCGCTACTAGCGTGTGTCCGAACAGCGCTCGGGTGGTTCGCTGTTTTTCTGCGCAATAGATGTCGACAAAAAAAAATGTGCCATACGTTTGGCATCACAAAGGATTTCCATGTTATCAAAAACAAAACAAAACAAATATATATATATATATATATATATATATATATATATATATATATATATATATATATATATATATATATATATATGACGTCACCAACACAACTTTCTGCTTAAAACTAAAAGTTAAATATCTTCCAAGTTAAGCAATTTTTTTTAGGGAAAAAGTTCACGAACATGTTCAGCTGACCTCGCCTGACATGTAGACATACAATTAAGTGTGATTCGACAACTTTCAAAAACGTGGGACAGTCCCTTTAACCCTCGCCCTACGGGGGGGGGGTCCTAAAACGTCCACTACCTCTGTTAACTTTTCTTGTCCGCCTTCTCGCTTTCTTCCTAGCACTGGTCCTTGGGAACTGGTTGCTTAAAACACTGGTTGCTTAAAACTAAAACGACCCCCCTGAGGTTTTTCTTGCATAACTTTTTAGACATGCGGCGCATCTTGCTGACATTTTCAGTAGCCAAGTATACAACAATTAGACGTATGCTGTAAAGATTTAATTGAAATTGGTTGAGAAATATGGGAAATATTTATGTTTTGATGACGTCATGTTGGTGGAAAAACGATAAATGTTTGACAAATCGTAGAAAACAGAGTTTTGAAGCAAATTGCAAACGTAATTAAACAAAGATATAAAATGTCATTTTCTTTAAAATAACGATTTCGGATTTTCGAAATTTTGGGGTTTTGACCCCCAAAATGAACAAAAAACTTGTTTTGAAAAATCACCACAAAACCAAAATTTTCAAAGATGTTAAAAAAAACGGAATACATGTGAGAGAACTGAGTATGGACAATACTCAAACCAGATTTCCAAGAAATATCTCTATTTTTGACTGAGTGATGGCTCCCTAAGTGTAAGAAATTCATGACGCCATTTTTTTTAATAACTTTTTTTTGACTTTTTTGACCGGATACGAATAAATAATTATCTTTTCTGTATTTCTGAGACAACACCGGTCTAGGAACATGGCTTTTTGTTTACATTTATCAATTTCTCATTTTGAGATTTTCTGACTGAGCAAAATCGCTGTTCTGGATGTGGTCGATCGAGGTCATTCACTTGACTTGGAAGGACCCGAAACCTAAAAATTGCATACAGTTAGATTCCAAACATGACGGGCAACATGTTGGTTCTTACCGCGTTGCTCTATGTTGCTTGGTTTGGAAGTTAACAGGTGGGTCTTTTAGGACCCCCCCCCCCCCCCCTCCGTAGGGCGAAGGTTGAAAAAGCTCCCGTAGGGCGAGGGTTAAGGATAGAAGTGAGCATAATCGCAATAAACAAAGTGCAAGACATATTTTATAGAAAATTTTGTGAAAAAACAAACATTACGAGAGAAGCTCGGAATTCGAAACTCGTTACCAAGTACTTGGAGAGTACCGACCATTATAAGCGTGGATTGCTTTATCACTTTAACTTGAAATATCTTTCGGTAAGAATGTTTTATATGCAAAATGTGATGAATTTATTTTGGTCTCGTCTGTCGATTTCAAGTAATAACGCCATTTTTGGGGGAAATGGTAAATATTTGCCTATAAACTGACCATCCTGACCATATCCTGAGCGTGGCATCTGACCGAGCGTGCATAAACTGACCATATCACGAGCGTGGCATCTGACCGAGCGTGGCATAAACTGACCATATCCTGAGCGTGGCATCTGACCGAGCGTGGCATAAACTGACCATATCACGAGCGTGGCATCTGACCGAGCGTGGCATAAACTGACCATATCCTGAGCGTGGCATCTGACCGAGCGTGGCATAACTGACCAGTATCCTGAGCGAGGCATCCCATTGTAACTAGCTAGGCATCCTGAGATCATCTGTGACCCTGAGATCATCTGTGACCCTGATATCATCTGTGGCCCTGATCTCATCTGTGACCCTGATATCATCTGTGACCTGAGATCATCTGTGACCCTGATATAATCTGTGACCCTGATATCATCTGTGACCCTGAGATCATCTGTGACCCTGATATCATTTGTGACCCTGATATCATCTGTGGTCCCTTGATATCATCTGTGACCCTGATATCATCTGTGACCCTGAGATCATCTGTGACCCTGAGATCATCTGTGACCCTGAGATCATCTGTGACCCTGAGATCATCTGTGAACCCTGATATCATCTGTGACCCTGATATCATCTGTGACCCTGATATCATCTGTAACCCTGAGATCTATCTGTGACCCTGAGATCATCTGTGACCCTGATATCATCTGTGACCCTGATATCATCTGTGACCCTGATATCATCTGTGACCCTGATATCATCTGTGACCCTGATATCATCTGTGACCCTGAGATCATCTTGACCTGATATATCTGTGACCCTGATATCATCTGTGACCCTGAGATCTGTGACCTGTATCATCTGTGACCCTGATATCATCTGTGCCCTGAGATCTGGTCCCTGATCTCATCTGTGTCCCTGAGATCATCTGTGACCCTGATCTCATCTGTGACCCTGATCATCTGTGTCTATCTCATCTGTGTCCCTGATCTCATTCTGTGACCCTGATCTCATCTGTGACCCTGAGATCAATGTGTCCCTGAGATCATCTGTGTCCCTGATCTCATCTGTGTCCCTGAGATCATCTTTGACCCTGATCTCATCTGTGACCCTGATCTCATCTGTGACCCTGATATCATCTGTGACCCTGATATCATCTGTGACCCTGATATCATCTGTGACCCTGAGATCATCTGTGTCCCTGATCTCATCTGTGTCCCTGAGATCATCTGTGACCCTGATCTCATCTGTGACCCTGAGATCATCTGTGTCCCTGAGATCATCTGTGTCCTGATCTCATCTGTGTCCCTGAGATCATCTGTGACCTCTGATCTCATCTGTGACCCTGAGATCATCTGTGTCCCTGAGATCATCTGTTGTCCCTGATCTCACTGTGTCCCTGAGATCATCTGTGACCCTGATCTCATCTGTGACCCTGAGATCATCTGTGACCCTGAGATCATCTGTGACCCTGATATCATCTGTGTCCCTGAGATCATCTGTGTCCCTGAGATCATCTGTGACCTTGATATCATCTGTGATCAATGTACGCATAGCTCTGCGGACAACATGACAAAGCAGCGCAGCTCCGCGTTGCATATACATATATATATATATTATATATATATATATATATACACGTGACTCTGTCCCTCTGTTGTAACACTAGCCTCTGTCGACCGACACCGATTGGTGGAGAGAAGGATGTCCACAGACCATTATGCCAATCCAGGCGCATGCATTTGCACTACCTCTGTTAACTTTTCTTGTCCGCCTTCTCGCCGTTGCGGCACATGCCATGAATTCAGTGGGAGTACCCACACCAGCCAAACACACCAAAACACCCGCACTAGACCACGTCGTCATTTGCCGAATTCATATTTCAGATCTGGCGGAGTGATTTTTTTTTATGTCTTGGTATGTTCTTAACACGATTAAAAAATAATTTTCAAAAAATTAGCAAATTTATCCTACCGGTTTTGTGATTTGTAACCGTTGCAAACGCCATTTCGGCGTTGAAGTCTCCCGTTGTAAACGTATTGGTGTTATCGTCCGGTAAAACACTTCTGACATTGTTGCTTTTTTTGCACTTTTGGTCAAAGCGCCTATCTACCTAATTAGGGATATTTAGCGCAGGTAACTGGCTGGAATTGAGCAC